>JAQQSZ010006929.1:0-13456 GCA_028646595.1 Phalanger gymnotis
GCTGAAAGTACTTCCACTCAAAAGAAACAAAAGCCATACTAAGGAGACAATTTTGCTTAACAACACACCTCCCAGTCATTCACTAATCCTGTCTGCTTACCTGCATCCTCTCCTACAGTTTTGAAAGCCCTTGCAGTTCTCAGAGTCCTTGAAATCTCCTGGATTCTCTGGATTTTCAGCTCAATGCTGTAGATTCTGAGCTCTTTGATCTCCACAACCCTCTGTTCTACAGGCATTCTCCACTCTGCACTCTTTCTGCACTCTCCACTCTGCTGACTCTCTGCTCCCTCAATGTCTTCTCGATGTGTACTTCTTAATTCTTCTTCTGCTGCCTCAATTCTGCTGCTCTCAGTTCTGCTTCTGTCACACTCTGGGCTCTCTTTATAGCTGGCATCTTATTGGGTAGAACTTAGTGCATATACAATTGGCTCTGGACTTAGCACCTCTCCTTAGGGCCCTGAAGGTTTCACACCTCTTGTGACCTAAATATCAAAAGGATCTGGGCCTGGGGACCACCTAGTAAGTAAGGGATGTAAGCCTGCCTACAATCAAGCCTCTCCTAATCAAGTTTCCCTTAACTGGCTCCACCTGAGGCCTATTGAATGGGCAGGAAAGATCTTTAATCACATTATCACCACATTCTATAGCATTATAATATTTGCAAAGCATCTCCTGTGTATTTTCTCATCCATTTCCACTTTACTGCTAGTTGGGTGTTATTATTATTCTTATTTTAAAGATGAGGAAACCAAGTCAGGCAGGGGTCACATGCCTTGTCACAGTGACAGCTAGCATCTGAGGAAGGATTTAAACCAAAGTATTCTTCATCCTAATATCAAGACTTGATTCACTATGACCCCTAGCTCCCTCAGTTTCTACAGAAAGTGATTATATATATATATATATATATATATATGTGTGTGTGTGTGTGTGTGTGTGTGTATGTATATGCATGTACACATACACATACACACACACATATACTGTACTATACTATACACACATGTATATATGTGTATGTGTATGTATATGTTTGTGTGTACTATACTATATATATGCATTTTATGTACTATACTATACATATACATATATGTATGTGTATGTGTGTATATATGTATGTATATATATGTGTATGTATATAAACTTCATGATTAAAAAAATGAGTTAGCACAGATAATACATTGTTTTATTGTATTTTTTTTGGTATCCTCCGGAAATTGAAAGACCTAGAAAAAGTTTTCTAGCGCATTGGGTGGATACTTCATGGGTATTTATTGATAGATGTGAATAAGAATTGCCCATGATTAGAAGAAATGAATAAATGGATGAACTAATTGTGAACTAGTAAAGATTATACCTACATTTTCTTTTTTTTTTTTTGGAGGGGGGAAGGCAGAGAAATTGGGGTTAAGTGACTTGCCCAAGGTTGAACGGCTAGTAAGTGTGTCTAGTGTCTGAGGCTGCATTTGAACTCAGTTCCAACTGACTCCAGGGCCGATACTCTTCTCACTGCCCCACATTACAGCTTCTATACCTACATTTTCAAAATAAATTCATTGAATTGTATTTGCTAATTAATATTTCTGCATGGGTGATATTATTATTATTATTATCATTAATGGAAATTTATTTTCTCCTCAAGGTTTCCAAAGTGCTTTGTAATTATTATCTCATTCTATGTCACAACAACATTGGGACATAGATGTTATTATTTCCATTTTAAGGAGGAGGAAGTTGTGGCAGGGTTTAAATGACTTGTTTAGGGTTATATAGCTTATAATTATGTGAAGTGGTATTTAAAATTTAGTCTTCTTAACTGCAGGTGCAGCTCTCTTCTACACACTTCACCTCCTAGATGCCTTATATTATTTAGCAGAAATAATGTCTGACTTCCATAAAATATCTTATTATGAGAAAGTCACACCTAGGAGTGGGGGACCTTTGACCTCACTTCCATACGTGGCCCTCTAGATCTTCAAGGGAGGCCCTTTGACTGAATCCAAACTTCATAAAACATATCCCCTTAATAAAAGGATTTAATCTATAAAACTTGGACTCAGTGTAAAGGCCATACCCAAGGGCCTAGAAGGCTACATGTGGCCTCAGGGTCATAGTTTTCCCATTCCCTGGGTCATACCCTACATACATCTGTTAATGGTGAAACTTTTCTTTATTTAGGATAGGCTGACATGAGGGGGTGGGGGGTGTGGAGAATGAGAATGAGAATGAATGAGTATAAAGGCTAAGGGGAAGAAATCATTATTAAAAATTACTCCCATGAAATGAAATCCTTAATAATACTAAAAGCAATTTAGGCAAAAAATTATGCCCAATATGAAGATGATTAAAGTTATTCCCACAAGATCTACCTTGATGTGAGGCCATGATGACTTCTGAACTCTTGACAGAGAGATAATAAAAGGGGAAAGATAAAGAAAATTCTTTTCTTTGAGTATTAGAAGAGCAACTTCTATCTGAAACTTTCCAAAGAGAATGTGAGAAGCTATATTGCTCCAACTTTACTTTTCTCCAGAAATGAAGAAAGTCAGGATAGACAATTCTGCTTTCTTATCCAAAGAAAAGGAAATTTAAAAAAGAATTAAACAGAGCCATACTTTCCTGCTCAACTAAAATGGATAAAAAGATTTCAAGACAAAAGCAGAAAAGTCTTAAATCCTCACACTCATCTTCTCTCCTAGCCATGCCTGAATTGCTAGTCATATCCCTTCTGGCTAATATCTAGTCCTGCTAAGCTCAGACCCCTTGAATGCTTGAGGCCATATTATTTATCTTACACATTCCAATCTCTACCAGGTCTGAAGGTTAGTGGATAGAACACCCCTCATCAAAGAAAAAAGTTAGCTTTGAAATGTCATTCATCAATGCTCTTAAATAGAAGGCCTTCTCTTCGAAGTAGTTGGCATGACTCATTGGAGCCTAAATATTTTTTTCATGGCAGGAGCCCAGTGGGGGAAAGGTGAGATATTATACTCCCCCACCCCTCAATTTCAAATAGCTAGAAGATAACTAGGTGTCAGCTAGTAACATATGATATAGCCAAGGATGGCTGAGCAGGCAAGTTTCTAATAGCTTAAACATGTCAAGAAAGATGAACTTTCCAAAGGTTGGCTCACTTCAGACTAGAATAGTATCTATGCAATGCAGAACATTTCCTGAATTTTGTCCTCACAGAAAAAAACATTTGCACATTCACGACCATATTTCACAAATTTGCTTCATCAAATCCTAGTTCTTCAGTGGCTATTAGCTATTCAAAAATTAAAATCATCTGTGTGTTAAATTAATATTTGTGAAATGTTTTCATATATAACTGAGTTTCTCTGATTATAGTGAATTTGTGGCTGGGGATATCATTCCATTTTATGTGTAGAGAGAATCTCAAAGCTAATGAATTACAAGAGTATTTGGAGAAGTTGAACATCACATAAAATTTACCAACTCACATGTCAGTTTCCCAGCTTATACTAAGTGTATAATTGATTAAAGCCAAATCTAAGGCTTTAAATAAGGTAGTGTCAGCTATAACTTTTCTTGGTCACCTAATTGACTATGATGGGGGTCTTTGGCTTTATCTGAAAAGTCAAGGTCCTGGGACATTGGTTGATGTATCTTGGATTTCCTCAAAGAAGATTGTTCTTATGTGAAAGCATTATGAAATCCTTCAAGAATTATGTTTTACATGATAAATGAATTTCATCAAACATTTTGTATTGATATTTCTTTTCTACTCACGTGATCATCTTACCTATTATTATGTGCAATCTACCTATTACTAATTTGGTTTTAGAAACATGGTGATATTCATTTCCTATTTAAGGTTAGGTGAAGGAAATGTTCTAATAAAATATCATTGTTTAGAGGTAGCAAATGGATACCATCCTGTTTCTGAAAAACCATTCTAAGAGGAAGCAATATTCATCCATCTCTTTAATGCCAACACAATATAGTTAACTCAATTTTCCCCCTTCTGTAGGAACATCTTCACCTACTTATGCCCTATCATTAACTTAAAAAGAAAAAAAAAACCCTGTCAGTAATATCCCAGCCATTTTAATTTTTTTCAATATTCTCTTTACTGTAAAAAAGTAAGTTGGATCTGAATAGTAATAGCAATCATTATATTTCTCTTCTCTCAATATTCTCTAAAATATGCATCCTTCATCCATTGCCTCCAATTCCTATCCATATATCTTAACTCCTTGCAGGCATGTCACTGAAATTCCTTTTATAAAAGTAGAAAAACAAACAAAAAACCTAAGTTTTTGTATAGTAAATCTGCAACATTTTTTTAAATTGACATCTCAACATCGTTGTAGCACTTGAGTTTCCTCATTTGAAAATTAGAGGTTTAGATTAGATGACCCCCAGGGTCCCTCATGACTCATATTTATGATCCCATAAGCCTTTATAATAAAACAAAAACAATGGTGTTTATATCGAAAAATTGCAAGAAAACATATCAAATTATATTGAATGTAGCTGAAATTGTTTTAAGAAGAATCTGTATATATCATTTACATTAATACATTAATAGTTACGTATGAATACATATTGACAAAAGCAATAAAATTTAGGACTAATTAATTTAGTAACCTATGCAACACATAAACTAAATATCCATCCCAAAATAATAAGACATGTTTAAAACTAAAAGATACACTATATAATTGAATTGATAAGGAATTCATTGCAGGGAGGTGGGAGGTTAATTGAGAGCAATACAGACAAAGAAACTACAGTAATATATCCAAAAGTTTATATCTTATGCAATATTGCATTCATACTAAAATTTTAAGGGTAATTTTTCATTTAGAAAAAAAAAGTTCATTTAATCAGATTGATTGATTTGAATAAAATCATAAATAATGTAATTATATCAACAAAATATATAAAGACCTTTAGATGAACTAAAAAAAACCTTATTTCTGTTTAAAGTGCTAAATCACATTGTTATTAATATGATCAAAAGCATGTATCTAAAATCAAGAGCCACTATTTGTGGCTATCACTTTTATTTTTTAAATGCAAATTCTTTATAAAGAAACCTACAAAATGACCACAGATGTTCAAATCATTTTATAGTTTTATATTAAAATAAATCTCCAATCACTCTGCAATATACAGTATAGTCTTTTTTCATTTTCATTAAATGTAGAAAATATTACTTTTGAAAAATCCTTGCCTTAATTTTTCAATAGGTTACTGCCTATATTGGGACTAGATGCATGAAAAAAGGAAATACAGATAGGACGGCTGAGACCAGAAGATTATATAAACATGATGAGATAGAAGAGTCAAATTGGGAAGGTCTTAGCAATGGGCAGTAGGGGCAGAGGATTTAGACAAGTGGTTGAGGCAAAAGGGAAATTTTTCATTTAAGTAAACAGTAGGTGTCAGAGAAATCTAACAGTAAAGAGCAAATAGAACTTAGTTTACTCTGATAGCAAGCCACAAAAACAGGAAGTAAGAATCTTCATGGACCTGCAGCAGGTAGCACACTGCCAAGAGACTAGTCCTGAAGAGAACTAGTAGGCTACTACTAAGAAGGATATATATATGTGTGTATATATATATATATATGTATATATATATACATATATATACACATATGTATGTATATATATGTATATGTATATGTATGTGTGTGTGTATACATATATATATATATATATACATATATATATATAGAGAGAGAGAGAGAGAGAGAGAGGAAGAGTAGCCCTGGGATCAGGATGAGTTGCAATAGAAAAAAGTTTGATAGAAACAGGTTATCAGTCAGTCAAAAAGATTTGTTGAGAAATAACTGTGTGCTAGAAACTATATTAAGCACTAGGAATACAAAGAAACACATAAACACTATTCTTGTCTTCACAGATTTCATATTCCAATGGAGGATATAACATAAATTATATATATATATATATATGTATATATATATATATATAAAATGTTGCCATATTTTATGTATATACATATATATATATATACATAATAGGTACATCACACACACACATACACATATGGAGAAAAAGAGCATACTGTATACAAATATACAGATATACTCTGAAAATTCATAAAATGGAGACAGTGTGAAGAGCAAAAAGTTAGCCACTGTAGCTTGATGGTCAATGTGTAGAGGGAAGTAAAGTTCAAGAAAACTCAAAATTAGAAAGGAGCCAGGTTATGAAAAGCTTTAAATGACAATATGCAGATTTTATATTTGATCATGGAGGTAATAGGGAGCCACTGAAGTTTATTGGTTGAAGGAAAGTGACATGATCAGACCTATGATTTAATAAAATCACTTTGTCAGCTAAGTTGAGGATGGATTAGAATAAGGCAACATTGAGACAGGGAGACCAATTAAAATGTCTCCCAATATTGCAGGAGAGAGACTATGACAGTGTGAATTATGGAGATGACTAGTGTATTAATGGAGGGAGGGGACATTTAAAAGAAATATTATGAAGGAAAACAACTATGTTTAATGATAAATTGGATATGTAAGGTTGACAACCATGAGGAGCCAAGGATAGTACCAAGGTTGTGAGGCTAGATGACTGGGAGGATAGTAATGTCTGTGAAAGAACTAGGGAAGTTTCAAAGAGGAAAGTACTTAAGAGGAAAGAAAGATTTCTGTTTCAGAAATGTTAAATTTGATGGAGTCTATGGAGAAAAGAGATAACGTAAAGGAATAAGTAGTGCCTATTACATACCAGATACTTTTTATAAATATTTCATTTTGATCCTTGAAATAATTCTTTCATGTAGGTACTGTTATTATCCTCATTTTGTAGTTGAAAAAACTGAGGCAAACAGAGATTAAATGACTTGCTTAGGGTCACACAGCTAGTGTTTAAGTTTATATTTGAACTCAAGTTTTCTAACTCTAAGAAAAATGCAAGATCCACTGCCCCAACAGCTGCTTCCAAAGTGTCTCTCTGGCAGATTTCATTCCAGATATCCAAAAAGCTGTTTGTAATGTGGGATTGTACCTCACGACATAAATTAAAGGTAGGTTGTATAGATTTGGAACTCTACTGCAGAGAGAGTATAATTAACTCTATAATAGCTAATATATATATGTATATATGTGTATACATACATACATATAGATAGATAGATAGAGAGAGAGAGAGAGAGAGAGAGAGAGAGAGAGAGAGATAGATAGATAGATAGATAGATAGATAGATAGATGGATACATATAGAATGAAAGCAAAGTGGAGGGAGGAGAGACACCTACTGTAGATGACTCCCTCAAGGAATTTTCCATCCTTTACTGCAAGCCTTCCCCATTCCCTCTTTTTTTATTTTTTAGGATTTAATTTATTTTCAGTTTTCAACATTCCCATTCCCTCTTAATACTAATGGCTTCTTTCTGTTAATTATTCCCTATTTATCCTGCATATAGGTTGCTTAGTATATATTTGTTTGCATATTGTCTCATGCATTAAATTCTAAATTCCTTGAAGACAGGGGGATCTTTTTTTTTCCCTTTTGACAGAAAATAAATTCTCACTATCTATTTATTTTCTTTCCTTTCCAGGACAAAGACCATTCTTCTTAGCAGGAAAAAACAGGAGCAAAACAAATTGAATAGTTCTGCCTCATCTCCATTACCATTGACTGACCTGCCCCAAACAATGGCCTTCTCCCTATCCCTTCTTTGATCTTCTATTTGCTCTGAAGAAAGCAAAGAAAAACTTTTTGTTGTTGTTAACTTTAGCATTCATGATTCAGCTCATCATGAGTTGTAGGATTCCTGAAATTATTTTTATTTTCTGGAAAAGTAATATTTCATTTTTTTCCCAATAACATTTAAAGATAATTTATAACATTCCATTTTTAATCAGATTTTGAGTTTCAAATTACTTCTCCCTCCCTGCCTCTCATCCTCCCTCCCCAAGACAGCAAACAATCTGATATAAGTTATACATGTGCAATCATGTAAACATGTGAAGACAAAACAGAACAAAAGGGAAAAGCCACAAGATAGTAAAATAGTATGCTTTGATCTGCATTCAGACTCCATAGTTCTTTCTCTAGATGTGGATAGGATTTTCTATCATGAGTCTTTTGGAATTGTCTTAAGTCACTGCATTGTTGAGATGAGCTAAGTCTATCACAGTTGGTCATCACATAATGTTTCTGTTACTATGTACAATGTTCTCCTGGTTCTGCTCATTTCACTCACATCAGTTTTTGTAAGTCTTTCCAGGTTTTTCTGAAATCTGCTTGCTTATCATTTCTTATAGCACAATAGTATTCCATTACATTCATATATCATAACTTGCTTAGCCATTTCCCAAATGAGGGGCATCCCCTCAATTTCCAATTCTCTGCCACCACAAAAAGAACTGTTATAAATCTTTTCGTATATGTGGGTCCTTTGCGCTCTTGTATGATCTCTTTAGGATACAGACATAGAAGTGGTATTGCTGGATCAAAGGGTATGCACATGTTTATAGCCCTTTGGACAAAGTTCCAAATTTCTCTCCAGAATGGTCTGATGAGTTCACAACTCCACCAACAATGTATTAGTGTTCCAATTTTCCCACATCTTCTCCAACATTTATCTTTTTCTTTTCTGTCACATTAGCCAATATGATAGGTGTGAAGTGAGTTGTTTTAATTTGGGTTTCCCTAATCAATAGTCATTTAGAGCATTTTTTTCATATGACTATCAATAGCTTTAATCTCTTCATCTGAAAGCTGCCTGTTCATATCCTTTGACAATTTATCAATTGGCGAATGATGTATGTTCTTATAAATTTGAATCACTTCTCTCTACATATGAGGTCTTTATCAGAGACACTGGCTATAAAAATTATTTCTCATCTTTCTGCTTTCCTTTTAATCTTGGTTGCATTGTTTTTATTGTTGTTTTGGGGTTTTTTGGTGGAAAAACTTTTCAATTTAATGTAATCAACGTTATTCATTTTGCATTTTGTAATGCAAATGTTTAGTCATAAATTCTTTCCTTCCCCATAGATCTGATGAGTAAACTTTTCCTTGCTCTCATAATTTGCTTATGCTATCACCATTTTTTTCTAAATAATGTACCCATTTTGATCTTGTCTTGGAAGATGGTGTGAGACATTGGTCTATGCCCAGTTTTTACCGTATTATTTTCTGGTTTCCCCAGAAGTTTTTGTCAAATAGTGAATTCTTATCCCAGAAACTAGAACCTCTGTTTGTCTCAAACAGTAGATTACATGAACACTGACAACAGTGTCTTGTGTACCTAACCTATTCCACTGATCTACCACTCTATTTCTTAGTCAATACCAAATAGTTTTGAAGATTGCTGTTACATAATATAATTTTAGATCTGATAGAGCTAGGCCACATTCTTTTGCTTTTTTTCATGAATTCCTTTGATATTCTGGACCTCTTGTTCTTCCATATGAACATTGTTAATATTTTTTCTAGCTCTATAAAATAGTTTTGGAGGTTTGATTAGTATGGCACTGAAAAAGCAAATTAATTTAGGTAAAAGTGTTGTTTTTATTGTATTAGCTCAGCCTACCTATTATTGGTGGGGGAAATGTAACTGATACTTTTCCAGTAGTTTAGATCTCACTCGATTGGTGTGGAAAATGTTTTATAATTGTGTTCATATATTTCCTGGGTTTGTCTTTATAAGTAGACTTCCAACTATTTTATGTTGTCTACAGACATTATGAATGGAATTTCTCTTTCAGTGTGTTGTTGAGAAAAGGGACAGGTTTGATCAGAAAGGATGGAAGAAGTAGTAAGGAAAAAGAAAAAGAAAGGGGAGGGGCAGATAGGGAGGCAAAATTGAGGGAAACAGGGGTCAAAAGCACAACTTTTTTGAGGAGGGGAAGAGAGAAGAGAGAAATAAAAGCAAAAACGGGTTGGGGTGATAGGATGCAGAGAGAAATAACTGTGAATTTGAATGGGATGAACTCTCTCATGAAATGGAGGGGGATGGCAGAATGGATTACAAACCATAATTCTACAATATGTTGTTTACAAGAAACTCATTTGAAACAGAGAGACACAGACAGGGTAAAGTTAAAAGGCAAGAGTAGAACATATTATGCTACAGCTGAAGTAAAAACAAAGCTGGGGTAACAATCCTAATCTCAGACAAAGGGAAAGTAAAAATGGATCTGATAAAAGAGATAAGTAAGGAAACTATATCCTGCTAAAAGGCACCATAGACAATGAAGTAATAGCATTACTAAACCTATATGCACCAAGTCGTATAGGATCCAGATTCTTAAAGGAGAAGATAAGGGAGTTACAGGAAGAAATAGAGAGCAAAACTATACTAGTGAGGGACTTAAACCTCCCCCTCTCTGAACTTGATAAATCTAACCTCAAAATAAACAAGAAAGAAGTTAAGGAGGTGAATAGTATTTGAGAGAATTTAGATATGATAGACTTCTAGAGAATATTGAATGGGGATAGAGAAGAATATACCTTCTTCTTGGTGGTATGGGGCATTGGTATTGACCATATGCTAGGGCATAAAAACCTCACAACCCAGTGCAGAAAGGCAGAAATAAAAAATGCATCCTTTTCAGATCATGATGCAAGAAAAAATTATATGTGATAAAGGCCCATGGAAAGATAAACTAAAAATTAATTGGAAACTAAATAATCTAATTCTAAAGAATGAGTGAGTCAAACAACAAATTATAGAAACAATCAATAACTTTATTCAAGAGAATGACAATAATGAGACAATGTACCAAACCTTATAGGATGCAATGAAAGTGGTTCTTAGGTGAAGTTTTATATCTCTGAATGCTTACATGAATAAAATAGAGAAAAATGAGCTAAATGAATTGGTCATGGAACTGAAACAGCTAGAAAAAGAACAAGTTTAAAAATGCCCAATTAAATATAAAATTAGAAATACTGAAAACCCAAGGAGCGATTAATAAAATTGAAATTAAGAAAACTATTGAATTAATAAATAAAACTAAGAGTTGGTTTTATGAAAAAAAATAAAATTGAGAAACATTTTTGTTAATTTGATTTAAAAAAAGAAAAAAGAAAACTAACTTACCAGTATAAAAAAATGAAAGGGGTGAATTCACCTCCAATGAGGAAGTGTTGGGGGTCCTTGACTGGCAAGGACTCTGTCCCGGTACGTGATGAATGAGGTGGGAGTCAAGGTGGAAGCAACTCCGATTTATTGGGAGAAATCCTCCATTTTTATAGGGTTTGCACTACATGAGCAGAAGCAAGTGGCCAATGGGTATGAGGATGACAGCATGGGAAGGAACAGAAATGTTACAGAGAGACAGGATAGAAATGTTGTAGTACAGGTGTACTGTTGCACTTTGTTCTGGTATGGGTATCAATATAGGTATGGGAAGGATCTGGATTGTTGCAATGTATGGTATACTATGGTATCTGCAAGTGTATGGGAAAGATTAGGACTGTTGCAAGATAGTCTCTGTAGGGGTATGGGAACAAGGGGGGATGTTGCCCTACAGTATCTACAGAGGCATGGGAATGCTCGGGTATGTTGCAAGATGGTATCAGCTGTATGAGCTACTTGAGGCATGAGGCAGGATGTCCCCATAAAGTATCAAAGATGTTCCAGTAAGTAAAGTAAGAAAACATTGTGTGAGCCATTGTGTTAGTCACTGGTTCAAGAGCATTAGGTAATGGCCAGCTGGATCTCTCCTCCTGGGCTTGAGAGTCCTTGGTGGACAGACTCTGCCTGCATGTGTAGGACGACTACAGGGGCTGCTAAGGGTGGAGGCCCTCCCTGGGCACCTGCCGGTCCACACTCCTACTAAGCCTGGTTTTACCCAGGAAACAGGCCAATGTTAGGGTCCTAACAGCCCCAGGGGTCAGCACCAACCCCTTACAAGGAGGAAATTAAAACTATAATTAGGAATTATTTTGCCCAATTGTATGCCCATAACTTTAGTGAAATGGATGAATATTTTCAAAAAAATAAATTGCCCAGATTAACAGAAGAGGAAATAAAATACTTAAACAACCCCATCTCAGAAGAAAAGAAATTGAACAAACCTTCAATGAACTCCCTAGGAAAAAAATCTCCAGGGCCTGATGGATTTCCAAGTGAATTCTAACAGACATTTGAAGAACAATTAATTCCAATACTATATAGCCTATTTGGGAAAATTGATGGAGAAAGAGTACTACCAAATTCTTTTTATACAAATAGGGTACTGATAACACAAGCCAGAAAGAGCCAAAACAGAGAAGGAAAACTATAATCAATTTCCCCAATGAATGCAAAAATTTTAAATAAAATATTACCAAAAAAAAGACTACAGAAAATTATCATGAGAATAATACACTTTTGATTGGTCAGATTTATAACAGGAATTCAAGGCTGGTTCAATATTAGGAAAACTATGAGCATAATTGATCTTATCAACTACAAAAATAACAGAAACCATGTGATTATCTCAATAGATGCAGACAAAGATTTTGACAAAATACAACATCCATTCATATTGAAAACCCTGTAGAGTATAGGGATAAATGGAGCCTTCCTTAAAATGAAAAGTAATATCTAACTAAAACCACTAACAACATTATATATAATGGGGATAAGCTAGATGCATTTCCAATGTCAGGGGTGAAACAAGAATGTCCATTATCACCCATTCTTCAATATGGCACTAGGAATACTAGCTTTAGCAATAAGAGAAGAAAGATAAATTGAAGGAATTAGAATAGGCAAAGAAGGGGGCAGAGCCAAGATGGACGCATGAAAACAGCGTCTTACCGGAGCTCTCTCACAAGTTCTGTCAGATTCCTATAAAAAAAGTGAATTTGAGCAGATTTGAGAGAGTTAGAAACTGGGAGAATTCTGAGCAGGGCAAATTTCCCAGCCAGGAGAGTCTGAAAGGCTGAAGGAATGAATCTATAGGCTAGGAGAGTACTCGGCATGCAGAGCTGCTCCAGACAGGACCAAAGCAGAAGCGGCTGGCTGGGAAATTCACGTGGGAGACAGGCTGGGAGAAAGCCAGGTCCCTGAAAGCAGCGGAGATCACCAAGCCTCCCAACACAGTACAGCACTCTGTAGGAGCGATGACAAGAGGCAGCCCAATGCCACAGACTGTGAGATACCAGCTCCTGAGGCTTTTCAAATGCTTCTTGAACTTCCAGGAGACATAATGGCCAGGTAAATGGTTCTAATCCCTCCCCCTCCCCACCCAGAGAATTCCTTAGGGGGAAAAAAATGCTGGAATAGAGGAGACAGAAGTGGGGCTTCA
This sequence comes from Phalanger gymnotis, assembly GCA_028646595.1. Lineage (NCBI taxonomy): Eukaryota > Metazoa > Chordata > Mammalia > Diprotodontia > Phalangeridae > Phalanger > Phalanger gymnotis. The sequence continues at coordinate 13,261 of JAQQSZ010006929.1, forward strand.
GTGGCCAAGTAGTGGGAGTACCTGAGTCCCAGAACGGCAGAGCCAGCAGGGGTAAACACTAGGAGCCCAGACATACTCTTGCTCCCCTAGGAGAAGTGCCAGACACCCAGCTCGAACAACAAAGAGCTGAGACCATTGCTGAAGAGCAACAGTACTGGAGAAAAACTCAGGGGAATAGGAGATTTAATGCAGCCAG
>JAQQSZ010006930.1:0-13455 GCA_028646595.1 Phalanger gymnotis
AGTGGCATCAGGCTGTTACTCTGTGCTAACATTGAGGACACAGCTCAGAACACTACTACCCCCAGCCTCGGCCCCACCTCCTCCCAGTTTCAGACTATTTTACCTTCCCATGCCTAAAAGGCCTCATCTACCCAGAGTCCTCTATAGTGGTGAATGAGACTATCCCTTGAGTTCATTATCCTTTCTGGTCACAGACCCATGCCAATTCCCTCAGACTCACAATTTAAACTGGCACTTCAGAGAAAAAGCAGAAAGCTTCCTGCCAAGCCTTGGAATTCATATCGTGTCCCCCTCCCCTAAACCTCTTTGTGTAGACACACATAGATAGCTGGTCCAGCTCAGTCCTTCCTTCCAGGAGGAGATGGCCTCACGTAGTTAATGCCTTCTTTTTTCAGGGCTGGTGGATTGCACTGAGACCCCGTGCCCATCATCTGATGTCATTCTCTTACTACCAGATGAGATTGTTGGGGTGCTAGAAGAAAGGGATTAGGGCAGGGGTGGGGAATCTCTGGCCTCAAGGCCACATGTGGCCCTCTAGGTCCTCAAGTGCAGCCCTTTGACTGAAACCCAAAAGGATTTGTTCTGTGAAGTTTGGATTCAGTCAAAGGGCCACACTTGAGAACCTAGAGGGCCACATTTAGCCTCAAGGTCTCAAGTTCCCCACCCCTGGTAGGTCCTCAATCCCTGCTCCCTGACTCTTGGCCTGGTGCATATCTTTTGCCCTGTTTTCAGGATCTGGAGAAGCCAACTGCTATCTCCTATAGGATGAAAGGGGGAGGTCAGCCCAAAGGTGATGAGGAGCCAGCTGGGCCCCCCAGAATACCCCAAGAACCAGGTCAGTAGTACCTCCTAATTATTCACTCCACCCCTCCTCACCCCCATGTCTAGCCTGCACCAGACTTTCCTTAGTTTTCCCTGGGTTCCCTCTGGGTCAGAGCCCTCACTGAACCTCCATATCACAAAGCCCAGCCCTAGGGATCTGGGAAGAGAAGGCATGGGATAAGACATGGAACTCTGGAGCATCCCCTCCTCACCATATGGGCTGACTCCTCCTCCTCCTCCCTTCCTCCCTCCCTCCTACGCTTGTTCTTCCCCCTTCCTGTCCTTTCCTCTGCTTCCACTTTTCCCTTCACAATTACTCAGTCCCATTAAGCTGGGGTGGGGTGGGGGGATTGATAACTGAGCCCCAGAAATAGGAAGAAGGAAGGCTGGCTATTGGGATCAAGGTCAGAGGTGTATAGCAGGAAGTTCTTCAACCTTTCCCTCCTCCCATGCCCCTTGACCCAGCACCCTTGACCATTCTATTACTGATCCTGGCCTCCCTCTTCCCTCATATCATCAATTCAGATAGCCCTAGCTGCCCACCAGAATCCAATCTCATGTACTCCTTGCTCTCCATGACCCCCGATCTAGACGATCCTATGCCCCAGACAATCCCCTACCTCATTTTCCCCGATCCCCTTGTTTCTGGAATCCGCTGAACCCCATTAGTTGTCACCCAACAACCAACACCCACTCACTCCAGCTGTCCCCAGTTGTTCCCTAACCTCCAATCCCCCTGATCCTGGTGCCTCACTGAGCCTGGCACTCTGTAGTCCCAGGCCTGGACCCCTCCACATTGGCGCTGCAGCAAGCCTTCATCCACAAGCAAGCTATGCTTCTGGTGAGTATGCACTCCTCTGCTTCAGAGCTACTCACCTTGGGGGCCTGTGGGGAAATTTCTTCACCATTACTAGTGATAGAACATGTCTGAGGGTAGAATTATATACTGCCAGATGGAGCGGGGAAGTAATGTTGTAAAATTGCAAGGGGTCCAGGTGATTATCTCCCCGGGGAAGAGAATATGAGCCAATGGTCACTTAGCAAAGTGGGAGAAGCTTTGCCAATATGGCAGATTCGTGGTGGCCATCTATTGATTGACTGGGCTTTTCTTAGTCTTCCTACCACCTAATACTTAAAAGTAGCTTTTAACGCTATCAATGGCCCCTTCTCCCTGGATATTCTCTTCCTCCTTGGTTTACATGCTGCTGCTCTCCTGAGTTTTCTTCCTGCCTGCCTAACTGCCCCTAATTTTCACTTTCTCTGAAGTTTGGATTCAGTCAAAGGGCTGCCCCTGAGGACCTAGAGGGCCTCGAGGCCGCAGGCTCCCCACCACTGTGTAGAGCCTTCATCTATTTCTTGGTGAGATCTCACCAGCTTCCATTAGTTCAGTTTTCATCTCCATGAAGATGATTACCAATTCTACATAGGCAGCCTCAAATCCTCCCCTCACTAAGCACCTATTTGTATGTTTCTAACAGGATATCCCATAAGCAACTCAAAATGTCTAACTAGAAGTCTTTCCTTTAAATTCATCCCTCCCCCAAACTTCCTTATTCCTTTTGAGGGCACCACCAACCTCCAGATCACTCAGATTTACACCGACAGGATCATCTTCTATTCTTCTCTCTCCTTCCTCTACACATCCAACCAACAGTCAAATCTTGATCACGTCTCCACAACGGCCCTCCCACGTGCTTCCTTCCCTCCACTCATGCATCCGTTGTTGTTGTCGGATCATTTCAGTAGCGTCCAACTCTCCATGACCCCATTTGGAGTTTTCTTGGCAAAGATCCTGGAGTGGTTTGTTACTTCCTTCTCCAGCTCATTTGACATATGAGGAAACTGAGGCAAACAGGGTGAAGTGACTTGCCCAGGGTCACCCAGCCATTAAGTGTCTGAGGTAGGATTTGAACTCAAGAAGACGAAGTCTTCCTGATTCCAAGCCCAGCGCTCTATCTGCTGTGCCACCTAGCTGCCCCACATAGGCAGTTCAAAGGCATAAAGATATGGTACCATGTTTAAGGAACAGAGAGAAGACCAATTTAGCTTTAGGATAAAATGTAAACTCCTTAGCTTGGCATCTAAAGCCTGCTGCAGTCTCTCCCATTTACCTTTTCAATGATTCCATAGTCCTGCTCTCTTCACTTTCTCTATGTTCCGTCATCAGTCTCTGTCATTGTGCACAATGGCCCTCACTCCCTCGAACAAAGTTTGCCCTCTTAGAATTCCTCACTTTGTTTAAACCTCTGCTCTCATGCTCCCCTTTTACGTGAAGCCTTCCCTGATTTCTCCCTCTAGTTATTAATGCTTTACATATATGTATGTGTGTATGTATACATGTGTGTATATATTGCCCTCCTCTTATGTGAAGCCTTCCCTGATTTCTTCCTCCAGTTATTAATGCTCTATTATTAATGTGTGTGTATGTGTGTGTGTGTGTGTGTGTGTATGTGTGTGTGTGGTATGTCTCCCCAGGAAAATGGAGGCCCCTTTAAGGCAGGGGCTCTTTGCTTTCTAATTTCGTATCCTTAGTGCCTTGCATATTAAAGATTTGTGTGGTATTCCAATGATATCCAAGTAATATTAAAACATGAAGAGGAAGGGCTCCAACACACTGGGTAAATCCTCTGTGAAGGTTTTATGGAGGTACATGGACAAGAGCTGCACAGAATGAGAAGGTGTGGAGGGGCCACAATCTGCCCCAATGGAAGGAGTATCCACTCTGATGAAATTTTGAGTGGCTCCTCTCGGTCACACTTACTATAATGCATTCTGAAAAACCTCTGTCTCTGGTGAGCTTAGGAGAAAGAAGGCAGCACCCAGACCACACTCACTAACTGTGAGGAGCTGGCCCAAAACGGTCAGACATAGAGCAGGGAAAGAAAATCCCAAAGGAGGTGATCTGTTTGTTCCCCTTTTCTAATTACGGGTCCTGTTTCTTCAGTTGACAGAAGAGGGCAGTGAAGGTAGATCAAAGGGAAATGGAGGCTGAGGCAAGGAGGCTTCTGGGAGGAAGGGGATTTCTCCCTGTCTTCCCCAGCCAATTCCTTCTCCTTTCTTCTCTCCCACAAAGGCTCGAGAGATGACTCTTCAGGCCATGGCCCTTCAGCAGCAACAACAGCAGCAGCAGCAGTTGACAGATCCAGTGCCCTCCGCTGGAGCTTCGTTAGCCCCCCTGGGAGCCTCCTCCCAGCCCCTGCCCCCCAGAGTGAGTCTGGCCCTGAGGGAGGCTCTTGGGGGGTGGGACACAAACGTACTCTACACCTGCAGAAGCTGCGGTGGCTGGAGAGGAAGGTGCTAAAAATAACAGGTAAAAGAAAGGAAAGATTATGTTGGGGGGTGGGGAGGAGAGAGGCGGCTATCAGAGGAACAGACAGAAACCATGCTGGTGGCTCTGGCTCGGCTGCTGACCATGTGGTTTGGGGTGTTTGCTCATCTGGAACATGGGGACAGTCTTTACCGTTCCCCATCCCCCATTACCCCAGAGGGCTCAGGGCCTGCTCTTTAGGGCTCAGAAAGGTTACTGCTCCAGCTCAGATGCCACCTGGGGAGTGATTTCTCCTTTTTCATGGGCCAGAGATGAGGCCAGACCTCACCAGGGTTTTCTTTCTCTGTGGCAGAAGCCAACAGGGCCGGATGCCCCTCTGAAGGCCAAGACCAGAAATCTGCCCGCCAAGCCAGTGCTAATCTATGCAGCCCCAGCTCTGGGAGACCCTGGAGGAGTCGGCTTCCAGCCCAAGGCCTTAGTATCTGGCTCTCTCTCGAAGACTAGAGGCTCCATCCCCCCTATTAAACCAGTGGCCACCCCTATCCGGGTACAGGACCAACATTCTCCTTTAAAAACCTGTGAGCACTTTTATTCTGGGTGCCCCCTTTCTTCTCTGCCCACTCTCCCCTCAAGCCCTTCTTTGCTTAGCTTTTGGGAGATATTGCCCCTAACTTCAGAGGATCCCTGTGTGAAAAACATGGTTTTGGGGATCACTGGACTTCCCCAACCCCAAATTGTGCAAAAACGTGGTTTTGGGAATCACTGCACTTCCTAGGCAGGGCCAAAGTCCTGAGGAAGAACCCTGTGATAATCCCTAAGGAAGGCTGTGCAGACCACAGGACTCCCAGGAGAAGGCCAAGTGGTAGCCGCCCCCCCACTTAATCTGTGGGGATCACAGGGATCCTAGGGGTCAGACCCTAGGAGGACCCAAGTGAAGGTCCCTTAGAACAGCAGTAAGATCACAAGGTTCCTGAGACAGGGTGGGAAGACCCAAGTGATGTCCCCTTAAGAAGGCTGTGTAGACCACAGGGTTCCCCAAGGGAATCTATAGTGGTAGCCCTCTTAACACTGCAGTGGGGATCACAGGACACCCCAAGGCAAGAACTAGGAGTAAGCCAGAGATGAGCTTTCACTGCTCTTTGTTTCCCTTCACTTGACCTTAGGGAAGATCCTTGTGATTTACCCATTTTCACCCAAAGAACTCAGGACCAGAGTAGGCAGAGGAAGGTATTTTATTACACTCCTTGAGAGAATAGGTATAGGGCTCGCTGGAACACTCATACTGCTATGGCTGCAAGAGCAGAGGTAACCATTCCCCTCACTCCTGCTAGAATTATGGTTAGATTACAATCTATTTTTTACATAGTTTTCCTAGATTATACAGTTTATATAGGTAGGATAATAAGTATACAGAAGCAAAAGTGAAGTTAATTAGATTTTCCTTGTCTTAGTTTAGGATTAAACTACATTCTTTTACTTCTCCCTACTTTTCCTTTTTAACATATGCAAATTATGCAAATCAGTAGGCCTGGATTCTTGACCAAGACCAGACCCTAGATAAACTTGAACTGGTTCAAGCGGTTTGGTCTCTCTAATTCCCCTGACTGCCTTCTCAAAAAGCATACAAGCCTCTGGCCTCTCACCTGACCAACGTTGAGGCCTGGTTTCTGCTAAAGCTGGGGTGGGGGAGGGGGGAGGAAGTACACCTTTAGTTCTCTGGAAACAAAACTCCTCCTCCCATTTCTTACACCTGGGAGATAGAAATCGTAACAGCCTTCGTGACACCCTCACCACCTGAAAAATGCCCCCTTCCCCACCAGTCTCACCCTCCCCGGAGCTTGTACGTCACTCCATCCTCAACTCGGAGCATTTCCCTCAGCCCACCCAACAGATCAAGACCATAATCCGCCAGTGCCAGCAGCCACCCAGAGCTCCAGGTCTCAGGTTAGAACCCTGCTTCCAAGTCCCTTATATAAGGCCACCCTCAACCTTAGGCAAAGTAGATGGCCACCAGCTAGGAAACATTACCTCAGATTGCATTATTTGTCATTCATTCTTCTGGCTTAAGCATAGTCCTCTCCAGGACCCTCTTTTAAGATACAAATACCCCTGATTGGGAAGAGGGAACATTAAGTCAATTTTAGTCATTAACAATTTAAAGGAGTGAGGGGAAAGGGGAAAACTAGGTCCAGAACATTGGGTGACTTTGCTCACAGCCAGTGCCTACAAAGCCCCAGGGTTGGTGTCCAGGAGCTCCAGCTCCTCATCCCAATCCTCTGTAAAGACCTAGTACAGTAGCATGGTCTCCTTCACCCTCAATGGACATTGTCACATCACGTCAAGTCAACAGGCATTTATTAAGTACCTACTGTTTTCCTACTATGTTCTAAGCATTATCTACACAGTCCCCACATCCAGGCTGTCCTGGTGATGCAAACATCTCTTGTCTTGCCCCTGGGCATCCAGAGGTCTTGTAGGCTCTTCCCCTCAGGCATCTCTGCCCTAACTTTGTCCGACCTCCATCTGCCTAGGAAGGAAAGTGGGAAGGTGTTTGTGAAGAAATCAGATCCTCATGAAGAGGCCCTCCTGATCCTGAAGGAGCAAATGAGCCACTCGGCCCCCATCAACCTGGTAGTAGTGATCAATCCCATTGTCCCCAGCTCCTTTTCCTGGAAAGTTCCTTATCCCATGGGGTGATCATCCAAGGAGGCCTAGGCCTCCTCCACACCGACGTGGGTATGGGGAAAGGGAAAGTGGGGATAGAGAGCTAAACATTTCCTGTATACACACACACACACACACATACACATAATGTTGAGGGCACAGTCTCTGGGAACCCCTTGAACCTGGGAACTCTCTTTGAATCTTCCCACTTGATCTGGCCTTGGCCTGAGGCTATAACCGTTAGGCCCAAATGTCTACCTGGCCTAACCCTCTATTGTCCAGCTGTTTCCCACCCTTAATCTTGATCAAAATATCTATACCCTAGCTCTGTTACCCTAGCCCTCTATGGTCTGTCATTTCCATGTAGCCTTCAGCCATTTTCCACCCTGGAGTCTGACCTCATCCCAGTCCCTTCAAACTCCTCCTTAGACTCCTCCTCAAGTCCCTCCCTAAACCCCTCCTCTGGTCACCCCAGACCACCCCTCAATCCCTCCCACAATCTTTGTGTATATAATCTCCATCTTGCCTCCATGAAGGTCCTCAGATCCAATCTAGCTCAGATTGATCTAGTCTGCTTCTTTGGGGCAGACCAGTATGGCTAACCCTCAATAAACTTTGTCTTTTCCCTTGGCTGAGAAGGCTTGAGTCGAATTCTTTCGGCAGGACCCGGTGTGTCGGTACTTTGAGGTGTCGAGCACCCCTCAACCCTAAACCTCTTCACGTAATACCCAAGATATGCAAGTAAATACTGTGAAAGGTTTTCACTTGGCTTGCCATATATAGGGAAGTGACTGGGCCTCAGTTTCCTCATCTGTAAAGTAGGGACAATTAACAATTTCTTCTCTGACTCCTTTTACAATGCTATTGTGAAATTCAAATTAATAATGGATGTGAAAATGCTTTGGAAAATGGAAAGCTGTCTACAATGCATTTACACACACGCACACACAGAACACAGGAGCATTACATAGAATAAGGGAAGGCTCAATTAATTTTTGGAGAATGAATAAAGGAATGACTGGAGCTCTAGAGAAATTCCTTGCCCCCATGTTAAAAAGCCACTTTCCTTAACCCCATAACAAGGGGTTGGCTGCCTGGCCCTGCTGAATGGCCTCCTCTCCCTGTCCTCTGCTGTCCTACCCACCCAGGCCTGATACTCTCTCTGTTTCTCTCCCCTGGGTTAGGGAAGTCAAGGTCCCAGACAGACTGTGGCCCTGGTGAAGCCTGTGACCAGCACTAGAACCCAAGGCCTAACCCCTTCGGCCAAACCTCTAACTTCAGCCTCCAGGCCAACCCTAGGCACTCCCTCAGGTAAGGGGGAGGGGAAGTAGATATTATTATTGTGTCTATTTGACATAGGAGGAAACTGAGGTAAACAGGTTAAATGACTTGCCCAGGGTCACACAGCTAGTAAGTACCTAAGGCTGGATTTGAACTCAGGTCTTCTGACTCCAGGTCCAGGACTGTATCTGGTGTCCTGGTGCTCATCCTTCTTAAATTCAGGCATTCAAGACTATCAGCTTCCTGAAACCCTCCACTGCTTTATCTTCAGCAACACTTGTTCTCCTGCTACCTGTCTGACTTCTGCCACTTCACTTTTGCTTTCTTCACTGACTTTTATTCCTCCTCTCCCTCTCTTCTCCTCACCTCCCCTCCCAATTATGGGCATTTATTTCCCAAGGTTCACTCCTGGACTTTCTGCTTCTCTGTGTCCACATACCCTTTCTCCCTGTCTTACCTGAGCTCTGATACTATACTCTAGCTGCATAGTGCCTATTTCCACAGCACAAGGTAAATGGAATTTTGCCATAGGGCACCAGCCTCTTTCTCTGGTGGCATCTTTTGGTCTTCTGTTGACTTATGGAAGGTATCACCCACCTACCTTTTCCCCAACCCCTGCAGGGACCAGGGCCAGATGGTTCAGTGGGTGGAGTATTGGATTGGCATTAGGAAGAGCTCAATTCAGATCATGTCTCTGAAACTTACTAGCTAAGTGACCCTGGGGAAGTCACTTAACCCTCTCTCAGACTCAGTTTCCTTCTCTGGAAAATGCGGATAACAATAGGGCCTATTGTGCTATTGTAAGGATCAAATGAGATGATGTGTATTGTGCTTTATAAACTTTAAAGTGTCATTTAGGACTACCCTCAGATTGTCTTCTTTGCTGCCCTTCCAATCCCCACTCAACTCTCTTTGCCCTAGGTAAAAAATGTCTAATTAGCATTCTAGGAATTGTCCACCTGGTTTCCCAACAGGACCCAAAACTCAAACTATCAAAAACCCAATTCACCATTTATCCTCCCATTCACCCAAGCATGAAGCCTGGGAGCCTCCTTACCCTCATGTAGTCGCATCCCTTTCTAGTCTCCCTTCACAAAGTCCTTCTCATCTCTTTCCCTCCCTTCCATACACACTAGTTCGCCATTTGTGTTGTTATGATAACCTCCTTATGGCGGGCTGTGCAATTCACCAGATCAGTCCAGACATGGGCAGTGTATTCACACTCCTCAGGGTTGATCTTTGGTATCTGGTTCACACTGAACATTAGCCTTTATCCCGATATTATTCACTGGCTCTGGTATGAGGTGTGAATTGCTTGATTGACTCAGTGAATGGCTGAATGGGAAAAGGGAGTGTGACTGAAGAAGAGGATATTGGGGGACATGGAGGGTGGTTTGTGGTGTTGCACCATTACCCTAGCATGATTGTGCTACGGTTGAGGTGGATTAGGAAAGTGTGCCCTAGAGGGCTCAGACTGTAGGTCACTGAGTCCCTCTGTACCACTGCCTACCCAAGGTCCTTCAGTGGAGAGCCAACCAGACCCTCAATGGCCACTGTTGATCTGGGCTACACAATGGGTATGGGACAAGCAGGACTGAGCTAACCCTTCCTCCTCAACCTTACCTATCTCATCCTTCTAATCCTAGTCTCACGGGCACTTGTTCCAGAGGAGGACCCCATCCAAACACAGCTTCATCGACAGGGCAACGAGACCTTCTACAGCTACCAGGGAGTGCCCTGGAAGATATACCTCCGAAAAGAGGTGCCCGGTCTTTATGTGTGCTCAGCTCTGGGATAGGACTAGCTGGGAGAGGGAATTTCTTTTTCTAAAGCTAGGGGACAGAGTCCTAAAAACTGCCCCAAGTCCACCTAGGAAGATGTAACTTTAAGTCCTGGATCTACTAGTGTGACCCTGAGCCATTGGGCCAGTTTCCCTAATTGGAAAAAAAAACTGAAAAAGTACTTGCCAGAATGGGGTATAGAAATCTATCTTACCCTACAGGAAAGTAGAAGGGAAGGGGATAAGAGAAGAAAGGGGTGGGGGGTGATAGAAGGGAGGGAAGATTGGGGGAAGGGGTAATCAGAATGCACACTGTCTTAAAGTGGGGGAGAGATGGGGAGAAAATTTGGAACTCGAAATCTTGTGGAAGTGAATGTTGAAAACAAAAAACAAATTAACAAAGTAAAAAAAAAAAGTTTTTAATTTTAAAAAATTTTTAAAAAGGTAATTTCCAAAAGAAAAAAAATCATAAATCAGGAAATATTTTTGAAAGAAACAATGCTAGCATGAGTTGCTTCTTATGGTACAAAGTTTTACACATGCTATAATCAAATATTTATTAAATAAAAAAGCTTATTTTTCTGTAGAGCTCCCCTTTTTTCTTTTTCCTTCTTCTTTCTTATGCCTTATCTTCTTTTTCCTTGTCCTTTTTCATCCTCCACCCCCCCCTTCCACTCCTACTTCTTGAGATCTTCTGGACTTTGCCTAGAGGCTCTGAGCCCAGCCCCCATGGCCACACACTCATTCAGGTGGTGAGGAGGGAGCTAGCTAGTATGGGTGCATGGAGAACTTAGGTCTATTGGGAAGGATTGGCCTTTGGGTCCCTCCTCCAACTCTGTCCTGGAGGGATGGGATGCTATGACATTGACTTGTTCTTGGGCATAACTAGAAGGGGCCCTTATCTCTAATCTACCAGGGTCATGCAGATTCAGTGATCCCAGGTGAGGTCGGAGGCTGTAGAGGCTGTTGGCCCTTAGAAATCTCCTTAGAAGGGATGGGAGGAATATAGGAGGACAGGAGACAAGTTGGAGTGAGTATATGGGTCAGGAGCCCCAGCACCTTCCTGTGAGCTTCTCCTTCCACAGGTGTTTTACCCCAAGGACAGCTACAATCACCCAGTCCTCCTGGACCTCCTCTTCAGACAGGTGAGATCACAGGTTACTGCAGTCACCACAGCAGAAGGAAGATCTTTGAGGGAATCCCAGCTGAGGGCTCTTACCTTCATTCCCCCAAGGTGGAGGGCATGGGGACAGTCTCTTCTCAGCTGGCCAGGCAGGCCTGTTCCCCTAAGAGGTTGCTGGATAGGTACCCCTGAAACCTATCTCAAGGGACCAGCATTCCCTTCCTGTAGAGACTTTCTCTAGTGCTCTCTCTGCCCCACTCCCACTCCCACCCAAAACAAATCCCAGATCCATACATTACATAGATTACATATCCTGGTCATTTAGAAGGTAGTTCTTCATAGAGCTGCAAAGTGCCTGCCACATAGGAGGCACTTAATAAATGTTTATTGAATGACTTGACAAATTCAGAAATCCAGACTCACCAGCGCATCCTCCACCTGGCACTGCCAGATGTCTCTCTGCCTGGATGGTGGGGTGATGGCAATATTGGGACATCATATCCCGGGCCTAAGCACCACTCAATATGCCTTGGCCCTCTCCCCTCAGATCCTCCATGATACCTTCTCTGAAGCCTGCATCAGGATCTCTAAGGAAGAGAGGATGAAGATGAAATCCATCTTTGGTAGTAGGGGCATGGGGTGGGGGTGGGGTGGGCAGATCAGAGCATTGAAGGCCCGGGTCCTGACACCCCTCCCGCTTGCTCCTGAGAGCCCACCCTAGGGTTGGGACTGGGACTAGGTATCAGGTGACTTCTAACACCAAGTCCAGACAAAGTCACTTGGGACCATCCCATTTGCTTTTCACTGAGGCTCAGGTGTTCCCTACCGGGGCTGTAGCCAAACATAACTCTATTCTTTTTTATCTCAGTTTTAAAAAGTCCACAAACAAATCTTCCTTTTCCTCAAATCACTGTATCTTAGATGCATTACACAAAGGACTGCCCTGGACCCCTGAGTTTATCTGACCTGTCTAGGCCCCTCCTAGGTAAAGTAAAGAAAGCCCTTGGATTCAGTCTGCTGGAAGAAAGCTCCAGGGGGACTATGATTGTCTAGTGGGGAAAGCATCCAACTAATAGTTAGTGGAAGCAACCCTAATCTGGAGAGTCAAGAGACCTGGATTCTAGTCACAGCTTTGCAAGTAGGCAATTTGGAGAGGCCACTGTCTTTTTTCTGGGCCTCACTTTCCATATCTGTAAAATGTGAAAAGATGGTTTAATTGAACACCGAGACTCTTCTAACTCTGGAGTTCTAGGAGTTTGTTTCTTAGAACTGAAGGAGGGAAAGGAAGGGAGGGAGGGGAAATGATGCTCGGGGCTCTACTTCTTTTAGTCCAGAACAAGTTGGATTCTCTACATCCGGTGGTGAATGAGAGTATCAAGAGAGCAGTGGTCAGTGAAGCTCGAGAGGGCTGGGAAGTCTATTTCTCCCGACTCTTCCCAGCCACGGTAAGGTCTTTTCTTTTTCCCTCTTCCTGCTAGGATGAGATGGGCCCCTGTGCATAGAAGTGGGGAAGGCCCTGAAGATCTCTGAGGGAATCCTGGCTGAGGGCTTTTCCCTTCATTCCCAAAACGTGGAGGTCGTGGGGCGGTCTCTTCTCAGCTGGCCAGGCAGGCCAGTTCCCCTAAGAGAAGAGGTCTCTGGATGGGTACTCCTGAGACCTATCTCAGGGGACCAGCATTCTCGTGCTTCCTAGGAAGAGAATGGAGAAGGCCAGAGGGTGAGGATAGAGGAGGGGCCAGGGCAGGTGAAGAAAAATCCCTGGGCACTACTGACAGGATGAGATGTGTCCTTCCCCACCTTGACCCTGTTTTCTTGGTTCCCTCTTCCTGTGGCCCACATCTTGTCCCTGCTGTTCATGCTGCCCCAGGCTCTTGAATCCATGATCTGTTTTTCCCCCGCAGGGCAGCGTGGGCACAGGTGTACAGATCCTGGCTGTGTCTCACATAGGCATCAAGCTCCTTCGCTTGGTAAAGGGCAGCTGGTCATCAGGGGAACAGCTTCGGGTCTTACGGAGTTACAGGTAACAGGCGCTCAATGGGGTGGAAGCCAATGGGCGTTAAGTAAGGACAAGCATTTGGTAAGAGGCTGGCCGCTCTCAGTTTGAAGAAGAGGTGACCTTTCTGTCACAGCTAGGTGGTACAAGTGGATAGAGTACCAGACCTGGAGTCAGGAAGGACTTGAATTCAAATTTAGCCTCATACACTTAGGAGCTGAGTGACCCTGGGCAAATCACTGTCAGCTTCAGTTTCCTCATCTGCAAGATGGTGATAATAATGACACCCATCTCCCAGGTTTGTTGTGGGGACAAATGAGTCAATATTTGCAAAGTGCTTTGCAAAGCTTTGCTAGTTGTTATCACTGAAAAGGGTTTGAGATTTGGGGACAAGTCTGGTAAAGCAAGGATCTCAAACCTAAGTCAGTTTAAGACTGCTATGAAGCTCCCCAAGTCATATCATGCTGGCCTTTGTTCAGAAAAAGAAGTAATCCAATGAATCAAGAAGGAAGGAAGGAAGGAAG
>JAQQSZ010006931.1:0-13455 GCA_028646595.1 Phalanger gymnotis
TCAGCTCTGCTCCCCTCGGCTGGGGGCTGGGAGGTCCGTGTGGGACAGACCTTACCCAGAGACCATCCAGGCTGTCCTGGGTTGGGGCCCTGCTTCCCTCTGCCACTTTGTGGGTTCTGCAGCTCTAGAATTGGTTCAGAGCCATTGTTTTATAGGTTTTTGGAGGAACTTGGTGGGGAGCTCACACCAGTCACTGCTTCCCAGCCACCATCTTGACTCCCCCCCCCATCTTTTTAAAAATATACAACTATGAACAGAGGAGGGAAACCACATTTGGTGAGGGAGAAAGGGGAGAAGGCAAAGGAGGAGGTTTATTAACGGGGCAGAAAACCTGCTTGACTAGACCAAATATAAAAGGAGCATGACACAATGTTAAACTACCTGGATGATGGATAACAACACTTAAAATTACAGATCACTAATTTTTCTAACAGACAATCAAAATGGCAACTATTATCAACTTGCACCTACCATTCCACTTCTAGAAAAGCCTTCAGGAGGATAATCTACATAGGGTATCTTGGAAGAAGGTAATATTTTACAGCTGATTTAATCTTTAGCCACATAACTTAGTGAAACACGCATCGAATGCACTACATTTGCTGTCCACAAAAATGAGCTTACTTTATCAGCAAGGCAGAATTCATGACTTCAAAGATAACCATGAATATACCTGAATGGTCCAGAATAGCAGGATATAAGTAGAAGTAGAAGGCAAAGGAATTAAAGTATTTATTGAAACTCAAAAGTAGCAGACCCATGGGACAGTGTCCCCAATTTGACATCCTGCCAAGAACCTTCCAGAACCAGTATGCCCATCTCACAATAGTGACCAGGAGGCCACAGAAAAATATGGCAGCAAGCCAGGCCATACTGGTGCTTCTCCCACCCCCCATTGCTAGGGCCCTCCAGCAAGAAGACCGCCCACTGGCCTCAAGCCCCTGCTCAGCACTCTGCTCTCCATGAGGGTCACTCCCGCTTTTTGTAGCACCTGCCACCATCGCTGCTTCCACTGCAATCCCCAAGCTGTGTTCCAGCTAGCTGACTGCTTCCTCTCTCCTTCAGCTCTTAACTGCTCTCACAAACTGCCTCCCCAACTGCCTCTCCAACTGCCTCTTAGCTCTGCTCCAACCATTCAGCAAGCTCCTCCCACCATAGGCTTCCATTTGCTCCAGTCCTAGCCACTCCCCCCAGGGCCCTGAGAGCCCCATCCCCAAAGCCCACTCAAATGGGTGGAGAAGATCTTCCCATTCACTGATTGCCTTTACACTTACCTACTGAACAAAATGCCTTAAGCTTTAATCTCTAAAAACTTTCTTCCAAAATCATGCAAAAGTCCTTGAAAGATCAACTTTGAATACCCTCTGATTATGAATATCAAACACCATAAAAGATATTCTCATCAAAGATGGTTTTATGGAAAATGTTCTGTGTAGCCAAGACAAGTATGCCAAATGGAAAAGTGCCTCCCCTATTAAAAGGTAAAACAAAATCAAAGCTGAGGGTGACTCTTCAACTCCATTTGACAATTTTCCACTGAGCATCTTTCCTAAGCTAATATCTCCATTGGTTAGATTTCAGCCATAGTTGCCCTAGTTTAGTTTTAGGGTACCCAAAGGTTCTCCATAGTTTTGTGATTGCCAAAGGTAGCACTGCACGGAAAAAGAACAGTGATCGTAGGCCTCTTCTAAAAAGAGAATACTTACTGCAAGTAGTGCAACTGACATAATATGGAAACTTACTATGAGAGGATTGGAATTGGAAACCGAGAAACTGCCATTGAAATAGGGTTCAAGAATCACATGCCCTTGGGAGAAGTTGGCTGAAGAAAATTAAGACCAGAGGAATTTATCTTCAAGAAAGGATGAAAAATTCCTATCACTACACTAAAATCTGGAAAGGTGCTTGCCTATTATGGGAAGCCTTCAACTGGAGACTGGATAGAGGGATTTAATGAGATTGCTCTGTTTCATAAGTCCATACAAAGACAAAATTTTTTCTTAACCATTACCATGAAGAAAGGCTTTGGGCAACTCAAATGTGACTTTCTCCTCTGACAGATTCCCCTGACCTTAGGTATCACCCTGAGAAGGGTGAGGGGCATGATGATCTTTCATTCTTTTTGCCCAAACAAGTCTACATTCCATATAGGGGATTCAAAGACCAAATCTAAAACTAGCAAGCAGAGACAGAAGTTTAGTGATATGATTAAACATGTTCAACTTAGCTTTGGAAAAAGTTTGGAAGAAAGAAATGTCAGTATAGGTTAAGAAAAGAAAACCTCAGCCACAGCTGTCAGAAACCACAGGCATGTTAAATAATGGTGAGGAGCAAGAGTGAGATAACAAATAATGATGATACTTTATAATAATTTTCAGCTCTTTGGAAGATAACAGGAGAGCTTTTCAAACAAACTCACATGGCTCCTAGTTAAGTATTGTTATTTGAAGATGAATAAATGCATGCGTAAAGCACTTAAGTGCATTTGGAAAGGATGCATAGGGTACAAAGAGAGAAGACAGTCTACTCTCAAAGAGCTCACGTAGGGTGGAGGTGGGTGGGAGGAGACAAACCTACATAGAAGGTTTTAACTACAAGTCAGATGGAGAGGTCCTATGGTCCTTAGGGTTCATCAACAAAGAGATGGCAATGCCCCTGCTTAATGTCATTTCCTCTGGTATACTATAAGTTTCTAGTGTTGAACTACTTAATACTGGACCCTTGGATCCAGGATTCTGAGATATATCTATCAGGATCTGAGGTGTTTTGACTTTCTTGGCACATTCTGCCTTAGGGCACCTTTCTATGTCACTAGGTTGGTTTTCCGAATTTTCCTGTGGATGGCAACTGGTTGGTAGTTGGTGGGAATGTCCACAGGAATTGCCTTTCCAGACAATGGCTATGAAGGCTGGGTTCAAAGCAGGACTGGGTCTCTGGGAGGGTGCTACTACCTCAAGGCTCTTGTCCTTTTCCTATTGATGACAATTGGCCAGCTGCTGTTACTGGTGTGATGACTAATAGGACTAGGCTGGAAACAGATCTGGTAGGCTGAGAGATTACTGTTTCAAAGATCTTGGTCCCTGAGCTGTTTCCATAAGGGTTGGAGAAGAGAGATGATAGTCAAGATGGTGGTGGTTTTTGATTTAGTCAGCACCTGCTGCCTTTTTCTTCAAGAGAGTGCCTTGCTGCTTTAGGAAGGTTGGCTTGCTTTTCCCTGATGTAGGATACAGGACTTTAATATTAAAAATCATACCACAAAAATGTTAGAAGAGAGGCAGATCATATACTTTTCATAGTTCTAGGTAGCTATGTTTTCTTAAACAAAGGATAGAGACAATTACAAAAGATAAGTTGCATTACATGAAACTGAAAAGGTTCTGCACAAGCAAAGTTAATGCCTTTAGGATAAGAAGGGAAGCAGTCAAATGGGGAAAATCTTTGTATCAAATTTCTCAGAAATGAGTTTGGTCCCAAGATAAATAGATAATGGCTAAATTATGATACATGAATGTAAAGAAATTTTACTGTGCTGTAAAAAATTATGAATATAGAAAACATGGAAAGATTTGCAAGATTTGATGCAGAGTGAGGTGAGCTGAGCCAAGAAAACAATATACATTCTGACTATAACAATGTAAATGGAAAGAAAAACTACAAAACAATCAAAAACCAATGTTGCAAAGTTACAAAGAACAAAGCACAGCCTCAAAGAAGACATATGGGAAGACATTTCCACCCCATCCTCTGTAGAGGTGGTAGGTGCACAGATCTAGAACATTACATATACTTTCAGACTTTTGTTGTATTGATCAGGTATGTTTATTTTTTCCTCTTCCTATTTTTTTCTTTAAAAATATTAATTTTCATAAAGAGTGGCTCTCTGGAGGACAAGAGAGGGTGAGGATACTAGGAAAAATTCTGGTGGTGTAAAAAAACATATCAATAACAATTTAAAAAAAAAAACATGTGAGCCCTCTTTGCTCTGGGTCCCCATTTTACTGATGATTATTACAATGTAATAGGAGGTGGGGAGAAGGGGAGGAGATTGAGTAATGAGGGCCAAGTCTTCAGTTGGACTTGGACTTGGAGACATGTACAGAGTTTTCTTTCTAAAAGGTTATGCAGAGCATACCCATATATTTCCCAGGCTGCTTCCATTCAGGAAGCAGGAGGGATGGTGAGTAACTTATGGATACAAGTATTTATGGGAGAGAGGATACAGTGTCATGAGCGCATCTTTTCTCTTGGCTAGGCTGAACTGAATGTGACTACAAAGGGATAGGTATACCTCTTCCCTCAGCCCTTTTGCTCTTTTCCTTTCTGGCAGATAGTATGATAAGACCTGCTGTGAGTCATCAGGTTGGCAAGGCCCAGGAGCCACCTTACTTCTCACCTGATTTCCATGTGTCTGTGATGGTGGCTCTGTTTATTTTGTGTTTATTTTTTTTTCCTAATCTTTGGTGAACAAATATCTGGAGATGGAACTGATCAGATTACAAACTTGGGAACTTTGGAAGACTGGAAGAGAGCTATTAGAAGTCTGGTGGTATCAAGGTGGTAGCAGAACCCTTCAGAGATGGTAGCAGTAGCTGACAACAGAGGAAGCACCAGCAGACAATTATCCCAGGACAGAAACAGCTTCAGGGATTTTATAGAGAGAATTACTAGCTATGGATTCTTCAAAAGGCAGCCTGCCAAACCCAGAAGAAAAATACTTCTAAAGGGAATTTCACAAGGATTCCACAAAGGGAGAAAAAGACTTATAGGGCCATCCTTTGGCCATAAGTATTGCCTACATGTATGCTTCCTCACCATTGTACCTTAAGTTTAAGCCATTGAAATATGCTCTGATGAAACTTTCAAAAATTATGTAGTGAGTCAATAAGTCACCAAGGATTTATTAAGCACTTATTATTTACCTGGCACTGGGCTAAGCACTAGAGATATCAAAAAAAAAAAAAAAGATGAAAAACAGTCCTTACTTTCCAGGAGCTCACAATTGAATGGAGGAGCCAACATACAAATAAATATGTACAAACAAGATATATACAGGATAAATTGAGATAATTGGACTTGGAGACATGTACAGGACAAATTGGAGATAACATTACTGCCCTCCAGAGAGGACAGTAGCATTAAGGAGAATCAGGAAAAGGTTTTTATAAAGGATGAGATTTTAGCTGAGACTCAAAAGAATCTAGGGAGGCAAGGAGAGAGAATGCCAAGCATGCGGTCCTCCAATAAAAATGCCCAAAGTTGGGGGTTTGGAGCATCTTGTCCAAGGGAAAACAAGAAGGCCCATGTCACTGCATCACAGACTACATTGCAGGGGAGTATGGTGTGATCCTGGAAGTGATAGGGAGCTACTATAGTTTATTTAGTTGGAAAGTAGGGACATCATGGTCATACCTGCCATTTTGGAACATCACTTTGATAATTGAGTGGAAGATGGAATGTGGTGGAGGCAGACCCACTAGTAGGCTATTGCAATAATCCAGGCATGAGGTGATAAGAGCCTGTGTATTAGAATGGTCAGAAGAGAGCAGGGGGGATTTATGAGTGATGTCTTACAAGAGTAGAATTGACAAGACTTAGTAAGTGATTAGATATGGAAAGTGAGAGGGAGTAATGAGTAGAGGACGATAACTACCCTGGGTAACCTGGAGGATGATGGTGCCCTCCATAGTAATATGGAAGTTAGGTAGGAAGAGAAGAGGGCCTGGGAGGAAAGAAATGAGTTCAGTTTTGAATATGTTGAATTTGAAATGTCTACAGACATCTAGTTTGAGATATCTAATAGGCAGTAGGAGA
Source organism: Phalanger gymnotis (assembly GCA_028646595.1). Classification (NCBI taxonomy): domain Eukaryota; kingdom Metazoa; phylum Chordata; class Mammalia; order Diprotodontia; family Phalangeridae; genus Phalanger; species Phalanger gymnotis. The sequence goes on from JAQQSZ010006931.1 coordinate 5,812, forward strand.
TGGAAGTCTAGAAGTTAGAAAAGAGGTTAGACTGGATAAGGTAGATCTGGAAGTCTTCAGCACAGAAATGACATATTAGAGATAAATGCTCACTTATTTATTTTAAAATCCTATTTATCAATTTATTTCCATAAGTTTTAAATTTTCTCCCCCTTCCTCTCCACCTCCCCTCTCCCCCAAGACAGCATGCAATCTGATATGGGCTCTACACATACATTCCTGTTAAACACATTTTCACATTAGTCATGTTGCGTAGAACTATAACGAATGGGAGAAACCATGAGAAAGAAAAACAAAACAAAAAAAGAAAATAGTCTGCTTCACTCTGCGCTCTGACTCTATAGCTCTTTCTCTGGATGTGGATGGCATTTTCCATCATGAGTCCTTTGGAAATGTTTTAGGTCCTTGCATTGCTGGGATAGGCTAAGTCTGTCAAAATCAGTCACCACACATTGGTTGTTACTGTGTACAATGTTCTCCTGTTTCTGCTCACTTCACTCAGCATCAGTTCATATAAGTCTTTCCAGGCTTTGCTGAAGTCCTCCTGTTCATCATTTCTTACAGCACAATAGTATTCCCTTACATTCATATACCACAACTTGTTCAGCCATTCCCCAATTGATAGGTATCCCCTCAATTTCCAGTTCTTGGCCACCACAAAGAGAGCTGCTATAAATATTTTTGTACATGTGGATCCTTTTCCCGCTTTTATGATCTCTTTGGGATACAGCCCTAGTAGTGGTATTGCTGGGTCAAAAGGTACGCACATTTTTATAGCCCTTTGAGCATAGTTCCAAATTGCTCTCCAGAATGGTTGGATCAGCTCACAGATCCACCAACAATGAATTAGTGTTCCATCTTTCCCACATATTCAACTTTAATCATTTTCCTGTTTTGTCATGTAGCCACTCTGATAGGTGTAATGTGGTACTTCAGAGTTGTTTTGATTTGCATCTCTAAACAACGGTGATTTAGAGCATTTTTTCATATGACTGTAGAGAGCTTGAGATAAAAACTTTTTGAGGGCAGGTGCTATTTTTCATTTTTATCTTTATATCTCCTGCACCTAGCAGTACCCCACATATAGTAGCTGCTTAATAAATATTGGTTGAATTCAACTGAACATGAAGTAAAGAAGTGTTCCTGGATGAAGCAGGAGCTTGAGTCAAGGAGCAAAAAGCAAAAGCCACGAAGTGGAAGGACAAACCTGGACTTTGCCCTTCGCAGTCGCTATGACTTACGTGGTCTATACAAGTTTTAGAGAGCTTGGGTCTGACCCTATCTACTTTCTTCTAGTATTAGAAGTCTGAAGGGCTGCTTAGTTTCTTGGGAAGTGGTCTCATCAGAGAGCCTGGTGTTTGATTCTCTAGCAATCCAAGAGTGGGAATCATGGAGCTATGTCAGGAGGCTTGAAAAGATTCCTGAGGAGATGGGGCTCACTAGAGAGTGAAGGAGATTTGTCTTAACTCTGTCTATAGGCGTAGTTGCAGGTCCTCTGCATTTTCTACTAGATTAATTAAAGCCTGCCCACTACTTGATTTTTTTCAAAGTCTGAGTGCTTGCATGGAAACTGAGAGCCCTTTTCCTTTTTGTTGTGAAAACCTAGATATGTGACAAATTCTGATGTTTCCCAAGGTGATACTACCTATGGTCTTGAGTCAAAGAGAGATCACTAATGGAGATGTCCCAAAGATGGAACCTGAACTTTATTAACTCAGCTTCAATTGTGGATTACAAATGACTTATAGATTAATTTTTGTGAATAATTTTTTTATTGGGGGGGAAAAATACCATAGGGGAATCCCAAGTTTTTATCTACTCAGTCCACTAAAACCTAAACCTATTTCTGCAAGAGACAATCAGAAGGTTCTAGAAGTATCTGCGGTAATGAAGGAAAAGTAATTAGAATTCCAAAGGCTTCACACACTGATCTCTCCTAATGAACTAATGGCACTTATGATTTATAGTCATTTGGCATTTATTTATTTTCTTAAAACATTGCTCGTCTTGTCTAGAACTAGATAGATCAGATTCGAGAATACTTCAAAGGACTAAGCTGTGTCACTTGGGAGCGGGATGAAAATTTTTATTTCAAAGTAAAATAATATCTGCTTGCATTTAAATTCATTTGCACACATAGGAAAAAGAAAATATTCATCATTCAATATATTTCCTTGTTGATTGAAGCACCTCGTCATTCTAGTGTTAATGAGCATATTATAGCTCCTTGAAGGCAGGGATGATGAGTTATGCTCCTTTATAGTAAATTCCACAGTGCCTAGCACAATCGTGGGCGCATAAAAGTAATTCAATAAGTAGTGGTTGAATTTGTAAAAGAGCAGCAAGATGCCATGGAGCAGAAGGGGAAAGAAGCAAAGTTAAAGAGGAAGAGGTAGGAATCTGGGTTCAGGGAGTAAGCACAGTCAGGGGATGGCTGAAAACAATAAAGAAAAAGAGAAAGCTGACAGGCCCTGGAACAAACCAACTTGAGATCTAACCGAGCACTTCTTAAAGAGATGGGCAACTTCTGCTTCCTATTCATACTATCCTGAAAACAAGGGTGCCAGTTTGAGGATGTATTTTCTGGGAATCTGCAGCTAGGTAATCCTTTAGTTTTCTGCTACTGTTGCAAGAGTGAGAAAGAAAAAATAAGCCCATTAGAAAAGGATAGGGGTGGAGAAGTATAGCAATTGGTTGCATGTGGGATTAAAGGACGACCTGCACCAAATATTGTGTGAATTAAAAACTTAAACTTTTTAGTCTGGGCCAGATTATGACTGTCTTGGCTAGAGAACGTTGAAAGAAGCTGCTAAATTTATAGTCTCACTTCTGAGTAAGAAACATAACCCCTCTGGATCTGCTAAAATGAAAAAGGGCAGAGGGGAAGTCTGACACTTCTCATTAGCACACCATGTCTGCTGTGTCAAAATGTACTGCTAAGTTTGTCCTTCCTGGAAACAATCATTTCCTGCTTCATTGTAACCACAAACTCTGCAGCTTTCACTCAGAAGCAGAGCCAGCTAGAACCTTCTTGTTGTATTTTGAGGAGTATATGAAGAACTCCCACTCCACTAAGTATCTTCTTAGGATTCAATCATTTATATTCAGTACCCATGTTGTTTTTCCTGGTGTCCTCTTAAAAATGCAAAGATCTCTAAGCTGATGAGGCTATTAAATCCCTACTACCTTAGAGTAACTTTATGAGACCACTTTCCTCTAGACCCAATAGACAGTTGACACTTAGAGGGGGAGGAAGGAAAAGAGTAGGGATGCTAAGAAGGCAAGGGTTGTGAAAGGGTCAAAAAGGAGAAGTAATGGGCTTTGAAGGCAAACCACTCACTTCACAATTTTATACTGACTGTGAAAGATCGTTCTGAGTTCATATAACCTTTAAAATTAAGTTGTATGTGCTTTCCAACATGGTGCTCTCAGATGCTCTCTGGATTTTGCCTCCATGTGAATGATTTCTAAATCTATGTCCTTAACCCTGAGCTCTTTATTGAGCTCACAGATCCACCTTCCAAATGTCTGCTGGATACCTCCATCTGTCTGTCCCACCAGGGGCTTAAATTCAATATGCACCAAACTCATCATTTTCCCAACAAAAATCATCTCTTTCTGACCTCCCTGTCTCTGTTAACCAGTTTCCCAGTCTCTCTTCCTTTTCCTTCCACTTCCTCTTCTCCTCCTCTAGTCTATTCGGCCACAAAATTTGGTTTATTTTACCACTTCGATATCTCTTCTATTATTCCTCTCCACTCTCTTCTCATTTCCACCTTGCTCATCACCTTTCACTTGCACTTTTGTGATAGTCTCTTAATGGGTTTCCTTGCCTTTAATCTCATTTAAAAAAATTTCTCATCAATCCCTGCTATGGTTAATAGTAATAAAAAATAACAACAATAGCTGACATTTACATCATTTTATGAGTAGCATGGTATAATAGAAAAAGCACTGGGTTCAGTGACAGAAAATCCAGTTTTTGCTATGTTTTACCTCTGTGACTTAAGGGGAATTGTTTTTCCTTTCTGGGCTTCAGTTTCCTCATTAAAATAAGAAGTTTGGGCTAAGTGTTTTCTAAGATAAATTCACACCTTACATGTATCATATCATCTGATTTTTCTAATTGCCTTATGGTGGACACAGCACTATTCTCCCAACTTCACAGTTAAAAGGAATGGAGACTCAGAGGAAAAGCAATATATCCAAGGTCAAAGGAGTGGTGGATTCAGATTCAAGTTCTATCACTTTTGGGACACCCCATACAGAGTTAGTTAGAGCAGGCTGTTGCATAGAGGGAAAAAAATGGATTTGGAGTCTGATTTGCATTCCAACTTTTTTTAAGCTATAAAACTGAAAACTGTACTGAGACTTTTGGGATACCTTGTGTATTGTTGCAATATTAATTTTCCTAATGACTCTGATTATGTTATTCTCTTACTCAAAAACTATCAATGGCTCTCCACCACTCACCAAATAAAGTCTAAACTCCTTAGGTTGGTGTTTAGGTTCCTCTCGAATATGACTCCAATCTACCCATTTCTCTTTCTTCTTTACTACCATTCACTCTAGTCAAAATAGACTACTAGCCACCTCCCCTAAGCAATCGTTCCTTTCAGTTCTTGACCCCATAATCCTATACTCTACATTATTCCACCTCTGTGCTTTTGCTTATGTCCAGCATATTTCTAGCTGTTGAAATAATACTCATATTTTATGTTGCTAATCCTGACTTGATCAGGAAAAATTGATCTCTCTCTCTCTCTCTCTCTCTCTCTCTCTCTCTCTCTCTCTCTCTCTCTCACACACACACACACACACACACACACACACACACATGCATACACACTCAGAATACATAGTTTCATGCCTCTTATTCATTTACCACATTCTGCTTCCTCTTATGGTTATCTGTATACATATCTTAGCTCTGTTATTTAGATTCTAAACTATCTGAGAGCAAAGACAGAATTGTATTCATCTTATAGGATCAAAGATGATAAAATGTCAAAATTATAAGAGCTCTTAGAAGTTAGTTCTTCATATCTCCTGCTCTATGCAGGTGCATGTATGCTGCCTTTTATAAAAATCACTAAAAGTGATTTAGTAATTACATTTAAAAAATCCTTTCAGGACAAAATTGGAGAAATAGTAATGATTCGTGGGTAGGCTGAGCTAATATAATCAAAATGACAATTTTTAATTAATTCATTTATTCGGTGCTATACCAATCAAACTACCAAAGGATTACTTAATAGAGCTGAAAAAAAAATAAGAACAAAAATAATCTGGAGACACAAAAGATCAAGAATACCAAGGGAAATAATCAAAAGTTCTTTAAGTACGGTGGGCTACTTATCTTGGTCAGGTAGCTGACACTCATCAAGGTCTGCAAATTGCTCAACATTTCCTTATTTATTTTAGATTTCAACTTCCTACTAAGCATTTTTGTTTTAGCCTTCTCTTCCCCATTTTGTCTTTTGCATGCCTCTGTGGTTCGTTTCAGCAATAATAATAGTGTAGCTCTCATCTAGGATGCAGATTGCCCCTTCCTTAGAAACATTATCATGGAAGTCTGCCAGAGGGTGGGCAGGCTTTACACAGGTATCTGTGGGCTTGAATTTGAAGTATGTCTACAGAGAAGGGATAATTCTGAAAGACTTGAGGGGACTGAATGCTCTGTAGGACTCCATTATGACCCATCTGTGCATGAAGCAGAATAATATGCCACAGCCATTGCTTACCTGGTGCCTGGAAGTAGAAGACAGCAGATGTGGTTTTTTTTATAAGTCAAGGGAATTTGTGAGTGAGAGGCAGATGAACTAGGATTGGCCAGAGGGGCCAGGAACAGATTGGCCTGAAAAAGCATATTGTGGCTGGTAAGGATTAGCTATGCCCCCAGTGGCCTCAAAAAGCATAAACAAGCTACCTAGCTACACAGTCAATCAAGAGTCAGCCTCTTGCAGTCAAGAACTGAGCTAAAGGAAGTAGCAGGTCTAGAAATCCAAAGGGACCTGAGGACACAAGAAAAGAGAGGTCATTAATGTCCAGTGATTCCAGAGGTGTGAGTCGGCTCGGCCACATGTGTTCTCTTATGTATGCTCCTTTCGACAGGTGTATTCTATGTGCATGGATACTTTTCCCATTGATATGTATATTTGTGGGACAGTGTATCCCAGGTTTTGGAGTTAGTATTTGTTCTTATAGTAACAATTTAGTACATGCCTTTTCCTTGGGTTAATTGTATCATCTGGCTGACTAATGAAAAGTATGGGTGATGGATTGTGAGCTATAGTTTTAAAAGTACCTGCCCAAAAAACTTTGAATTTGGGATAGTTGTCTCCTAGGGGATTCAACCTGTGAGTGTAAGTTGGAGAGTGGGGACTGTGAGGGAGCCTAGAGGGGTTCATATATATCCAGATAGGAACCTTTTTTTTTTTCCTTTCAAACCTGGACTTTTCTGAAAGTACTCTGGCTACTTTGCTAGGGATAGCAAATCAGAGAGGAGAGTGTAAGGAAAGTGAATTGTGAATTCTGACCCCCAGCTCAGAAGATGTAATCACAGAATATCATTAAGCATAATGAGATTTATCTTTTTTAAATTAAATTTTACTTTTTTCTCATTCAGCAAAGATCTGCCTTCTTTTTGCCCCATTGAGAAGACAAGAAAAACAAAACCCCTTTTATAAATATATATAGTTAAGGTAAACAAATTTTCCCATTGATCATGTGAAAACACACACACACAGAAACCCCAAACCTCTCAAACTTCACTCTGAATCCATTGTTTCTTTGTCAGGAGATAAGTAGCACATTTCATCATGAGCCCCTTGGATGGTGAGGTTTTAATGGGTGAGCATTTTTTTTTGTCTACTCTGATCAATTTATGAAATACAAATTTCTTTTTTTTTTCTTGACAAATTTCATTTTATTTTCTTTTTTTTGGAAGGGGGAAGGCAGGGCAATTGGGATTAAGTGACTTGCCCAAGGTCACACAGCTAGTAAGTGTATTAAGTGTCTGAGGTCACATTTGAACTCAGGTCCTCCTGACTCCAGGGCCAGGACTGCACCACCTAGCTGCCCCTGACAAATTTTATTTTTGACCTGTTTTTCACCGTAACCTCCTCTGGCTTGTGTAACTTCTTTATGTCACTACACAGCTGCTTACTCCGTCATTGATTTATTGCATATAGTTCAACAGGATCTTTTCATGCTTCTCTCGATTCTTGTGTTTGAAAGTCAAATTTTCTATTCAGCTCGCTCTTCTCACTGAGAAAGCTTGAAAGGCCTCTATTTTATTGAAAATCCATATTTTGCCTTGGAGCATGATACTCAGTTTTGCTGGGTAGGTGATTCTTGGTTTTAATCCTAGCTCCATTGACCCCGGAATGTAGTATTCCAAACCCTTTGATCTCTTAATGTAGAAGCTGCTAGATCTTGGGTTATCCTGATTGTGGTTTCCACAATACTCAAATTGTTTCTTTCTGGCTGCTTGCAGTATTTTCTCCTTGACCTGGGAGCTCTGGAATTTGGTGACAATATTCCTAGGAGATTTCTTTTTGGGATCTCTTTGAAGAGGCAATTGGTGGATTCTTTCAATTTCTATTTTGCCCTGTGGCTCTAAAATATCAGGGAAGTTCTCCT
>JAQQSZ010006933.1:0-13454 GCA_028646595.1 Phalanger gymnotis
ACCCTGGGCAAGTCACTTAACCCCGTTTTCCTCATTTTTCTCATCTGTCAAATGAGCTGGAGAAGGAAATGGCAAACCACTCCAGTATCTCTGCCAAGAAAGCCTCAAATGAGGTCACAAAGAGTGGGGCACAACTAAATCGACTGAAGAGTAACAGTAAAAATTATGTTTCCAAACCATAAAGAGCTATATACATGTCATCTTTTCATTATTATTATTTTATTATTATCAATCAATCCACAAACATTTATTAAGCTCCTACAAATGCGTCGAGTGTTACTGTTGGTGCTGGGGATACAAGACAGGCAGGAAACATTCCCTGCCCTTGAGAAGCTTATATTCTAGATGGCTTCATTGTTTTTGCACTCTCTCCCAGCTCTGAATTTATGACCCTCTAAGTAACTCCTCTCTGGGCCTCTACTTATCTGTAAAATGAGGCGTTTGGATTAGATGGCCTCTGAGGCCCTTTTTGGCTCGAGCTCTTTTGCATCTGTGATCTTAGGAATGGTGGAGATCTTAAGAACGTTGGAGATCCTTCTCTGGAGGAGGCTTGTTACATTTCCATGACATTTTGCGAAGAATTTAATAGCCATTATCTCATTTAAGCCTCATGACTCTTCTGTAAGGTAGGCACTGTAGTTATTATTAGACTCATTTTACAGATGATGATACCGAGGTTCAGAGGACTTAAGGGACTCGCTGGGGGTCGGATAGGCAGTAAGTAGTAGTATTCCAAGCCAGATCTTTCTGATTTTCTCTCCTTCATCACAGGACTTGAGCTACTATGTAATCTTACATGAGAACTTTCCCCTGGTTGCAGCATTTGTGGCCTGATTTCAAGGCTCTATACTATGACCCCTCCTTTCATCCCCCAAAGGATCAAAGGAGAGTTAGATCTAGAAGGATTGCTCAGAATCACCTAAGCTCTTTCTGGTGGAAAGATGGAGCATCTTCACTGCTGGCACCTAATTTAGCCCTAGAGTTTGTAACAGAAATCACTGGCTGTGGTAGAGTGGAGCAGGGGCTGGGGTTGGAGCCTGTAGCCTGGGTTCAAAATCTAGCTTGGTCACCTCTCCTTTCTGATGACTCCCTGCCCCATACTCTCTATTCCCTACTGGCCAATTAGTGGTTTCTGGCCTATGCCTTTTCATCGCCCACCTCTGACACTCTATCCACTGAACCACCTGCCTCTCTAGCAAGACCTGGGTTCAAATCTTGTCCCAGACACTTATAGCTATGCTGACTTTGGGTAAGTCATTCCATTTCTCTAAGCCTTAGTTTCCTCATCTGTAAAATGAAGATTAAAAATAGCATCTGTTTCACAGAACTGTTGTGAAGCTCAAATGAGGCAATTTCTAGAAAGTACTTTATAAACCTTAAAGTGCATAGAAATGTGAGCAACCCTGTGCACTGTCTCCAAATTCCCTTTGTGACTCCAGCCTTCCTTTGTATTCTTCCCTTCACACACACTGCCATCAGTGACTCTGGTTTTCTTGCTGTCTCTCAAATACATCCTAGCATTTCTTGTCTCTGCTTCTGCATAGGCTGCCTTCTGTGCCTAGAATGTGTGCCCTCCTCACCTCTGCTTCTCAGGGTCCCCTGATTCCTCCCAAACTCTGCTCAAGCATCGTTTACTACGTGAGGCCTTTCTCGAACCCCTGCCTCAGCAACTAGTTATCTGCGTAGATTTGGGAAGTATATGTAATGCATATAATATACTATATACATAGGTATTTATCTAAATATGTATACATATTATACGTATAAGCCTATGTATATAACACTTGCATATTTATACATATACATCCATATACTTACATGCATAAATTTATATAATGAACACATAATAAATTTATGCATGTAAATACATATATTTGCATATATTTACATATGATTTTATTTATTATGTATATGTACATACATACACACTACACACTTATGTGTATTTAAATATATGTCAAAATATACATACTTAAATTTATGTATTAAATAATACATTTATGTAGATAGTTTTATACATATGTGTATATTTACATGTATACTGCACATGTAAATGTACACATGTGCATTTATCTAAATGTATATGCATTTATAGACATAAATTAATATAAATGCATACATTTATACATGCATTGATGTGTATAATTTTATGTATATATGTATACAAATATGTATGTCTGTATGTGTATGTATACATTTGTACACACACAGACATACACACATATACTGATAGAATACTCCACTGGTACCCTCATGATTTCAGGAGAAATCAAGGAAGGACTCCAGCATATTGGATGGTCCCCTTGATGTGAAGTTGTGGAAGGACATAGGAAAGGGATTCACAAAGGCTGGACAAGCATCTCATCTGGATCATTGGTGGAAACTTGCACATGAACTAGGTCCTAGATCCATCTGAATACTGGAGAATGTATTTTGCACATGCTCATATGTGTACTTATTGTCTCCCATGATAGAAGGGAAGCTCTTAGAGGGCAGTGAACATTTATCTTCTGTTTTTTAGTCCCCAGCACCTAGGGGTGAGGAACCTGTGGCCTCAAGCCCACATTTGGCTACACTTGAGGACTTAGAGGGACACATGTGGCCTTGATGCCCCAGGTTCCCTACTCCTTGACATTGCCTGGCCTATAGTGATTGTTTTATTTATGTTTGCTGCTGGACTAATTGGGGTGGTCCACTTTTGTCTTTGGATCCTTAACCTTCAGCATCATACAAGGTAGGCATATAATAAATGCTTGATTGAATTACCCACCATTACTCTTTTGCTATGTTCAGATGGTTCAGTTCCTTTATTGGCCACAAGAGGGCAATGTCTGATCACCTGTCTTTATTCCAGCCTGGATTCCTTAGACTAGATAAAGACTCCATTAATTTTGATTTTGAGAAATAGACTTTTTTCCGGGTAGGCTGAACTTTGGGAAAATCAGACCCAGAACCAAGCTATTTCTCATTCTCGAGCACATTTTGAGAGCTGAAGCCTGCATGTTGAAATGGGACTGGTCCTTGTCCCAGGCTAGCTTATATTTGGTTTGCCGCAGAATCTGAGGTCATTGTTGATGTCTAAGAATTTTCCATGTTGGGCTCATATCTGGCTTCCTCCCAGCACCAGTGGACTAACTAAGAGGTGAAAATGAGCTGAGAAAAGGGCTCCCTCCAATTCAGCCTCCAAATAAGAATGGATTGAATGCTGGTGTTAGAGTCTGAAGAGACCTGTATTTGAATTTCTTCTGCTGCTATTATGTTGTAGTTTATGGTCAACTCACATAACTCCATTCTTCCCCCTCTCCCCCTCCCCTGAGCCTCAGTTTTCTAAGCTCGAATATGCAGATTATGATACCCCTCCTCCCTCCTTCATAGGTTTATTGTGATAATATGTGGAAAGGGCAAATCTTGAAGTAATCTGGAATCTGGAAACATTGACTTTGATTTTTAAAAGAAGTTCTTAATGGCACCAGAAAAAAAGGTGTCACCTGAAAGTTGAAGGCTCATATCTCTCTTCATAAGAAGGGACAGCAAGGGAACTCACTAGTGGTGCTAGAATGTGTTTTTTTATTTTATTTTTTTTATGAGGCAGTTGAGGTTAAATGACTTGTCCAAGGTCACATGGCTAAGTAAATGTCAAGTATCTAAGGCTGGATTTGAACTCAGATCCTTCTGACTCCAGGGCCAGTGCTCTATCTACTGCACTACCTAGCTGTCCCCCAGAATGAGTTTTTAGGAAGATTCCAGGACTCTCCATGTATACCTCTAGAAGTATGATTTCAGAGACCCTCCGTCCCACTCAATATGTGAGGGAAACTCTTGGATCTGTCTGGAAAAGGGCTGGAGTACCAGGAAGAAGGGCTTTATTTCTCTATATCCTGACCCGTTAGTTCCTATTCCTTATTATGAGTACTTTTTGATGTAATCGGAAAAAAAAAGAAAAAAGAACATTGAGTTAGGCTTTAAAAAGGGTTAGTTTCTGCTACTTGTTACCTGACACCTGCATGACCTTGAATTTGATCTTCCCCCTCTATGCCTCAGTTTCTTCATCTGTAAAGTGAAGGGGGTTAAATAGATCACTTTAAAGTTCTTTTCTAGCTCCAAATTGATATTCCTATGATATGTGTCCCCCTTTCTCTGGGGTCTTGGTTCTCTCAGGTCCATTCTGAACTAGAGCACAATGTTTTCCCCTCCAGTATATTTCTCTGAGGGGCTTCCTTTCTCACTGATTCTCACACAACTGACGTTGTTTTTGCCCCTTTTGATAATAAGATGCCCAAACAAGAAATGAGTACCACCTCCCACTTCTTTGTGTACATTCCTTTCAGTAATCTTCTTGAGGGCAGAAACTGATCTGTCTTTGTCTTCTCAGCGGTAAGTACAGTGGCTGGCACATAGTAAGTGCATAAGTAATGTTTGTTGAACTTGAATTGAAGGACCACAGGGATGAGGATGAAATCCTCAGATGAGATCCTTGAGGCACTAATATACCTATACTAGCACTAGAAAATCTAAAAATTAAAAAAAATAGCAGCACTGTTTTTAAAAGGGAGGGACTAAGTTTTATGTAATACAGCGAAACCTCAGTGATTTAGAAATATAGTTTGGACAAATTTCCTGGGAAAAGGTATATTCTAGGTCATACTAGGTTAGAGAATGTAGCTGGCTGATATCCCTACTACTGGGGAGGGGGAGAGAAGCAAACCTCTCAGCTATTCAAAGTACATATTGCCCAGCTTCATCCCTCTCTCTCCTACCTCTATGCACTTGTGTGTGTGAACTGACATCATAGATCAGAAGCTAAGCTCCTTTAGTGCAGAGACTAGTTTATTTCTCTTTATATCCCTGAGACTAGCATAGTGCCTGACATATAAGCACTTAGGTGATGCAATTGGGCATGGAGTCAGGAAGACCTGAGTTCAAATCTGGCCTCAGACACTTACCAGCTGTGTGACCCTGGGCAATCACTTAACCTTGTTTGCCTCTGTTTCCTCATCTGTAAAATGAGCTGGAAAAGAAAATGGCAAACCACTCCAGTATCTTTGCCAAGATAAAGCCAAATGGGGTCACAAAGAGTCAGACATGACTGAAACAACTGAATGACAACAAAAAATGCTTATCAAATTGAATTTAAGTGGGCTATCCTTCTGTGAAATATTGAATTACTCATATGTGACCTGTTTTCTCCCCTATGATGTTGTAGGCTTTCAGAATACATTGACTGTCACTTTCGTCTGTATGTACCAAGTGCCTAGAATAGTGCCTATATATAGTCAGTACTTAATAAAGACGTGTTGATTCATTGATTCTCCTTTCTGGTTGAAATCCTTCGAGGTCTGGTTCAGATTTCACCTTCATCTCGAAGTCTTCTTTGATCCTTACTCCCCACCCTTTTCAGACTGAAAGTGTTCTCTCCTCAAATTTTCTTAGAGCGCTCTACACCTCTTCTTCCCTCCCCCACCCTATTATAGTCTATCCTTTATTATGACTGTCTATGTAAGCCATTTTGCCCCTATTGGAGTCTAAGCTCGGGAAAGCAGTTTGTATCTTCCCCAATGCCCAGTGCAGCACTTTTCATGCAGTAGGTGCTTAATAGATACTTATTGAATTGAACTGGATCATCCTATCAATTTTGAGTCATTTTCCCATGTGAAGGAATTATTCTTCTTCCCCAATTATTATCTTTTTCTTGCAAATTAGAAGGGGAAGGAGCTATGTCTTCTGGGTAACTTTTTCAATCAAAGCTAATTGAAAGCAGGACAAGGACTTAGTAAAATTTTAGTCATGCACTTGCTAGTCTAGCCAAATTGTACCTCATGACAATGCGCCATCTTTGTACCTTGCCATTACCTGTTCGCAGCACACTCCCTTCTCCCTTTTGCCTCTTAGAATCCTTGTTGCTGTCATATCTAAGAGCACAGGGCCTGGCACACAGTAGGTGCTTAATAAATGTTTGTTGAATTAAACATGGTTCAGTGGAGAGACTGGTATACTTGGGAGTCAGAAGACTCTGCTCATCTCTCCCATTAGACAGTGAGCTCCTTAAGGGCAGGCTTTCTTGTTACTTTTCTTTGTATCTCTAGCACCCCAGCCATAAGCATTAAGTCAGTGTTTAATAAACTCTTGCTGACTGATTGGTTGCTACGTGCCAAGCACCCCGCTCTATGCCGAGGAGGCAGAGAAGAGCAAAAAGTCCAGCCAGTGTCCTACCTCGGCCAGTTACCAGCTGTGTGAGCCTGGGCAAGTCAGTTACTTTCACTAGGTCTCAGTTTTCTCCTCTGTAAAATGGGATGTTAGTCTCAATAGTGATTATCTTACAGGGTTGTTGTGAGAATGAAAGGAGGCAATGAATATAATGGATGTATTTTGTAAACATTAAAATAATACATAAATGCTGGTTATCATTACGTAGTGCTGGTATTTCATTGAATCTTTCATTCAACCAATATTTATCCACTACCTACTATGAGCATAATCATGTACTGAACCTGGGCAGTTAATTTGTCTTTGATATTTTATGTAATTTGCAGCAATTCTTCGGAAGGACAAGATCTTTTTATTTTTCCTTTATTCTTCTTTCATTCTTTCTTAGAAGATACCAAGCATTTCCTCTGAAAGTACAGCTTAGGCAGCAAAGATGGTGTGTGTGCTCATTGGGAGCAGGGACTATCTTTTGCTCTTTTCTGTTTCCTTAGTGCTTAGCACAGTGCCTGACATACAGTAGTAACTTAATAAATGTCTATTGCCTGATTAACTGTGTGGCTTGGAGGTAGCCATGGAGTGAAAAAGAAAAAGACGGTGAATAATAGAAATTTTGATGAATTGGAGGTAGCTTTTGAACTCTAACACTGTTGTTATAGGCATTGGAGGTAGTGAGTCACTAGAAGTGTTAAGGGAAGCCTAGATAACCATTTCTTCCTCTCTATAATAGAGAGGACTCCTGTACCAGCTGGGAATTGCAGTGGGGTGCATTGAATTCTCTTACTGAGTTTGGAAATCCAGGCTCTGAGTTCAAATCCTGGTTCTGCCTTATTCATCACCTTGGGGAACCAATAAATTGCCCAACTTATCAGTAACCTCTCTGCACCTCAGTTTCTTCATTTACCAAGTGAGAAGGTTGGACTAGGAGGCCCCAGAATTCCTTGGACTAGATGAATTCCCTTTCAGCTCTATGCTCCACATCTAGGATTTTGTGATCTTCTGGTTGAACGAGACAACCTTTGAAGTCTCTTGCAACTCTGAGTCTAGGATTATTTGATAATAAGAAGAAAGGTAGGAAACAGACAGGGGGATGAGGGGGAGAAGGGAGGGAAATAGGATCATATACATGTTGGAAACATGAAACATAAAGATCCCTGTTGTTGACTAGGTGGGTTGAGAGGAAAGAGAAAAGAAGGAAACAAGCATTTATTGAGCACCTACTATGTACCAGGCATTGTGCTAAGCACTTTACAAATATTTGATCCTCACGACAACGCTGGGAGGTAGGTGACTACCCATTTTATGGTTGAGGAAACTGAGGCAAACAGAGGTTAAGTCACTGTCCTCTCAGAGTCTCTTATTCTCTAATTAAGATGGGCCTTCTTTTCAGGTGAGATTGGGGCTCGGTGACTGCTCCCTACCCCCCAGCATGAGCTCCCTTTCTCATGTGCATTCCATCAGGTATTAGCAGAGAGCTTAAATGAAGCTAGATTCAGAGGGTGCCTTCCATTTTCCCCAAGACGTATTATTTTTTCCTGTCTAGTCTATCATTTTAGAGAGTACAAATCTTTCAGAGAGCCTCATGGCCAACCTTTGCCCACCCAGCTTCTCCATCTGTTTGTGTTCAGATAGTGAGTCTTGGGGAAGTCTTCAGGCTCTCTGCTGCCATCTCCAAACCTCCCACTGATGTATCTCCAGCCCAAAGATGTGGTCATGGGCTGCAGGCAGGGGAGTGAGGCTTGGACCCTGCAGCCGCCCTTGTCCTGAGCTGTGCATGCTGCTGCCCTACTACTTTTTGATAGGAGGCTGTTCCGTGCTGTCACTTCTATACTAGTTGACTGATTGTGGACTATGGCCGTGGGTAAAAGGATCCTTGGCCTTCTAGTCCAACTTATTTTATTGATAAAGAAACAGGCCTAGGGTGGTTAAGCCATTTGCTTGCATGGTCACATGGATTGCATATATCAACCATTCTCTTAAAATAATCCAGGGAATGGCAATCCTGGGGAAAAGCCCTATTATTTATCAGTGGATAAGAGCAATCATTCAACAAATAAATGCTTGTCTCTCCTATTAGAATGGAAGCTCTTTGAGGGTAGGGAGTGTTTTTACCTTCCTCTGTAACCCCAGAGTTTAGTGCACGGCCTGGTAGTGGTAAAGCAGTCTTTGATTGATTGAATGCTATTAACCAAGCAGTGTAGTCAATGCTGAGGAAACAAAGAAAAAGCACAAACGGTCCCTGCCCTCAAGAAGTTTACATTCTAATGGGCAGACAACATATGTATAAATGAGTATGTGCAAATAACAGACAGAGGAATTAGGTTGTGAGTCTGGGTGACTAGAAGGATGGTGGTATCCTTGGCAGCATAAGGAAATTTGGAAGAGGGGTGAATCTTGGGGTAAAGACAATGAAATAATTCAGTGAACGTTTATGAGCCAATGATATGATACCTTTTGGGGTGGGGAGCATGAGTCCATGCTCATTATATTAGAACCTTTGTGTATAGTAAATAATAATAATATTATTATCAATAACATAAATATAGATACAAATAATGTAAATAATAAGTAAGTAAATAAATAAAAGCAATTAAAACATTGGCCATGTCTGAAAATGTATGCTTCATTATTCACCTTTGGTCCACCACCTTTCTGCTAAGTTGCAAGAGGAATGCTTTCCTGTCAATCTTTTCAAGTCATGATATGTCCCAGCATTGGTCAGAGCTCTGAAGGCCTTTTAATGGCCTTGTTCAAATCACTTACTTTGTTTTTTAATTTAAACATTTTTTACAATGAATGAAAATCTCTTTTTTCTCCCTCCTACATCTCTCCTTTAAAAAAAAGAAAAGAAAAACAAAGCCCATGTAACAAATAGGGTCAAACAAACCATCAGTTTCTCTCACGTTACTATGGTCCTGATGTAAACTGTTCTCTAGGCCCTGCTTACCTTGTTCTGCCTCAGTCTGGTGGTGTTCTGTGAAGATTCTCCTTTCCCATTCTTGTGCCACAGATATTTCACATGCATTTCTTACCTCTACTGTAAAGGACATGCTGAAAAAAAAGATGTTTTTTTAAACTGGTAATGCCTAGTGTAATCCTTCAGGCATTCTCTGAGTTAACCCCATCCACTGGTACAGGTAGCAGCCTCTCTCTGATTTATTCTACGTTCTCAGTCAGTTGCTGTGGTTGAGAAATTCTTCATCTAATGGCCAGTTTTTGTACATGTCACCATTTGGTGGGCTTGGGAGGACAGGCATATGGTGGCTTGCTGGGCTGATACTTGAAATGTTCCTAGCTCAGTGTAGGGCTTCTGTCCTATCTTCAAGAACACAGAGTGACCTTCATGCTACTCTCTGTAGCACTTTAGTGGAAAATATTTAGGCATAGTGTAGTGGATGGAGGGCTGGACTTGGGATCTGGGTTTGAATCCTGTCTGAGGCACTTATTAGCTGTGTGACCCATGACAAGTCACTGAACTGGAGTCTATTTCCTCATTTGTGAAGTGGTGAAGGGAAAAGAAGCGAACAACCATTTATAAGCATCCCCTATGTGCGAAGCAGTGTGCTAAGTGCTTTAGAAATACTCTCTCTCTTGGTCCTCAGAACAACCCTGTAAGGTAGGTGCTACGATTTCCCCCATTTTACAGATGAAAAAACTAAGGTAAAGTGAAGTTAAGTCACTTGCCTGGGGTCCCACAGTTAGGAAGGGTCTGAGACTGGATTTGAACTTGGGTTTTCTTGACTCCAGGCCCAGCACTCTATCCACAGTGCCAGCAGCTGGGGACGGGAGGAAGAAGCCCCTGTCTCACAATGCTGCGAGGTTCGCATGAGATGTTTGTATAGTTCTTTGCAAACTTTAAAGCTCTGTAGAGATATTAGCTGTTACTATTATTTTGTCCTTGTTTTATTTCTTCTCATCATTTTTTTTGGTCTGGGATGAGTTGCTGTCCTACTATTGTTCTTTTCTATTTAATGTTCCCTGCCCTTCTTTGCATCCCCAGAACATAGTAGGTTCTTCATATGCCTGGCACATAGTAGGTGCTTAATAAATATTAGTTGACTGACTGCGGTCTACAGGCACGGGTAAAGAAAATGACTGATTTTTTTTAGATGAATAAAATTTTGGAGTTATGTAAATTCTTTGGAAGATTTCATGAAGATTTCATCTTCAAAACAGTTCAAGTGGCAGATAGGATGATGGGAGAAAATGCAAACTTTATCCTACTCCTCACACGGTTTTCATTTCTTCCTCTAGTTCTCTATATTTCAAGAGCTTTTCTTTCCATGTACTTTGGAGATTATGTGCATTTAGTACCATGACATCTCCTTAAAATGTTGTTCCTAAAATCTCATAGGTCAGTGTTATGTTGAGGTGATTAAGGACAATATATTGTCTGTGAAGAGGTCCTGGTACAGTTGATTTTTCCATTGTTATCAACATCATCAATTTGTAATTTTGTCAAGATGGATCTTCCATCTCTTGATGTAGACCATGAGCCCTTATGATTCAGCAGAGACTTTTCTGAGAGTCTCTAGGGCCAACATATTTATCACCCTGAAGCCAATTTGGCCATGAGACTCTGAACGAGAGGTAGCTTTGCCCTTGGATGGCTGACACCCAATCCATCATCAGGCACATATTCAATGCTTTTCCAGCTTGGAAGGATATGCCAGTGCTTACAGCCTGGTGGAGCAGAACTCAGGATCTTCTTCTCTGCACTGTGATAAGACATCAGAGGAAGGCTTAGAAATCATAAAACCAGAGCATTAAATCTGTAAGAAACCTTAGAGATCATTCAGTACAACCATCTCATTTTACAAATAGGGAAACTGAGGCTCGCAGAGACTTAGTCAAGGTCATTCAGCTAGTTCATGACAACATTGGAACTAGAACCCAGGTTTCCTGACTCCTGGGTCATTGGTTTTCTTCACTATCTTTTCTTCCTTTTGTTTAGGATACTATTGACACCTCTTCTTTCCTGACTCCTGGGAAGCTATAGAGGGCAGGTACAGGGATTTCTCATTTTAATAATACCAACAGCGAGCATTTATGTAGCATCTTATGCTTGCAAAGTGCTTGACAGATATTATTTCTTTTGATCCTCACAACCACCCTGGGAATTAGATGCTATTATTACACCCATTCAACAGGCAACTAACCTGAGGCAGACAGAGGTTAAATGACCTGCTTAGGGTAGTACAGCTAGCAGAAATATCTGAGACTGGATTTGAATTCAGATCTTCCTGACCCCAGGTCCACTGTTCTAACCATTCGACCACCTCAATATTTTTTGATATTGTCCTACTATCTATTTAGTCCTATTTCCCCAGTTTTCCCGATTTTTATGATAACTCCTTGCGGGACTCAGATTCTGAAATTTACCCAGGACAGTTTGTCTGGAATCTTTGCAGTTCCTTTTATAGTATCTCTCTGCAGCAGTTGGTGTTTTCAAAATGTCCTCAAAATTTACAGTACAGTTTATTTTTATTCCTAGGGCCCCTAGGTGGTGGTATAGCAAATAACATGCTGGTCTAGTCAGGAAGACTCATCTTCCTGGGTTCAAATCTAAGCCTCAGACAATTCCTAGCTGTGTGATCCTACACAAATCAAATAATCCTGTTTGCCTCAGTTTCCTCATCTGTAAAATGAGCTGGAGAGGGAAATGGCAAAGCACACCGGTTTTTTTTTGACAGGAAAACCTTAAATGGGGTCACAAAGACTGGGACACAACTGAAAAATGATTCAATAACAACTTGTATTTATTCCTAAAGACAAAAGGGAGTCTTTGGGGCTTCTTGACCAGGGGAGTGACAAGATCAGATGTATGCTTTAGGAATATCTCTTTGGTAACTGCATGGAGATTGCATTTGAGAGGGGAGAGCTTTGAGTCAGTGAGACCAACTAAGACATTTGTCTAGTAAAGAACAGGTCCCTTTTAGCCTTGAGATTCTTCTACCTCTCTGCCTTTCTCTGCCTTTCTCTGCCTTAGCTGAATTTACTCTTGTAGTCAGAGGTCCTGCAGGGCCCAAACTTTCAGAGCAGTTAGTGCCCTAAGATGGGGAGGAGGAATGAGCTTTTTGTAAGTACCACATTTAAATACAGATTTATTGCACAGGAAAAATGTCAGGGTCTTATCCGATTAAGTTTCCTTCCTTTGATCCTTTGACTAATTTTTGGAGGATGAAAGAGAAGTTTAAGGAGAAGCCCTTTGCTGGTCCCGTACCTCCTTCAGCAAGGCCATTTGGATTCTGGGATTGTCACATTTTATGATAAGGCATTGAGAATTACGTCTTGTCATATTATGCACTTTTCATTCATTCATAGTAGCAAGAAGAAACTGGGATGTTGGAAAGAGGGACCAGTTTGCCTATTAAGAGTATTGAAGTACTCAACCCAGGAGAGAGAGATTTCATTCCAGTGTTCACCAGAGTCTACTAAATCCATTCAATTAAGTGCTGGCTATGTGCAAAACCCTCAGCTAGAAACTGGGGATACAAACTCCATCTACTGAGCAACCAACCCCAGAGCTCCTGCTTCATGCCCTCTGTGTTCTACTCATATGGTCCTTCTTGCTATTTCTCACACATGACACTTTATCTCTCACCTCCAAACCTTTGCATAGGCTAGTTCCCCATTCCTGGAATGTACTCTCTGCTCAACTCTGCCTGTTAGAATCCCTAGTTTCCTTCTAAATGAAGTTTTTTAAATAAATTTTATTTAATATATTTAGTTTTCAGCATTGATTTTCACAGGAGTTTGAATTACAAATTTTCTCCCCATTTCTACCCTCCCCCCTACTCCAAGATGGCGTACATTCTGCTTGCCCTGTTCCCCTGTCCACCCTCTCATCTGTCACCCCACTACCCTCCCATCCCCTTTTCTCTTCCTTTCTTGTAGGGCAAGATAAATTTCTATGCCCCATTGCCTGTGTATCTTATTTTCTTGTTGCCTGCACAAACTTTTTTGTTTTTGTTTTTGAAAATCTATTTTTTAAAACTTTGAGTTCCAAATTTTCTCCCCTCTTCCCTTCCCACCCACCCTCTCTAAGAAGTCCAGCAATTCAACATGGGCCACATGCGTATCATTATGTATAACCCTTCCACAATACTCATGTTGTGAAAGACTAACTATATTTTGCTTCTTCCTAACCTATCTCCCTTTATTGAATTTTCTCCCTTGACCCTGTCCTTTTTCGAAAGTGTTTGTTTTTGATTACCTCCACCCCATCTGCCCTCCCTTCTATTATCCCCCCT
>JAQQSZ010006934.1:0-13454 GCA_028646595.1 Phalanger gymnotis
GTCCTCCATCCATCATACTAAGGGATTTCGTCTAGGCCTGTAGACATTATGTGGATATCAGTGATGCACAGGGTTAGACCATCTAGCTTTCCACCTCTTCCATGATTTCTTTTACATGGTTGTGTAAAAGGTCACTTGCACCTCTTCATTAGAAATATGCAATAGCCTCTTTATGCCCACCACCTATCTTTTCATTGCCCCTTGAGTGGCCCATGAATCTGATTCTTCAGGGTTTCTATGATTCACAGCCATGTAGTGTGACAGGGAGACAATTGTCATTTAAAAAATGAGTTTTTCTTTCAGGGAGAAAGTTGAGGTCATTAAAAAGTACTATACAATTTCCTAGCAGCAGTACAGTCTGTGCTTTCATTTCTATTCTGGTCCTAGCTCATTGTCTATCTTCAGCATTCTGTATGAGATGTATGTGCTGATGGGCCAGCTCTATGAGCTTCCAATTTACTGGGTATTCTAGTCAAAGTAGCAAAAATCTCTCATCCAGCTTCCCTGAGTGGATGGATAACTAGGCTACTCTTCTGAGTGAGTAGAGATCTCATTTAAGGAGGCTTCTCCATGTTCAGAAGCGTGATGCTATCAGCATAGTATTATTCACAAGGAGGAACATCTGGAGACCTCATCATCTCGATGGATCCCTCTTTGATTCATTCTGTCCTGGACATTCTTCATGACAGTGCAAACACTCTTAGTAAGCATGTGTTACTGTTCTATTATTCTGTTCTTTTAATGCTATAATTTGAGATGGGAGAATCATTGACCAAAGTTATTTTTACTTATGTTTTAGGGAGTCTTGTATGATTTTCAGATATGCACAGGAGACACCATGTTGGAAAAGTGTCCACACTCTATGGGGTTGTCTGAAGGGGTAAAGACTGGCACTCTAGGTGCTCTTGCCCCCACCTTGCATTCCCTTTTCTCCCTCCCTATCCCTCATCCTGCCCAGACTCCATGGCAAACATGGTTGGAAGACCAGATACTGAGGATACTTCACCCCCTTGTCTTTCATTCACTCCTTCTCAGAATTCTGGAGCTGTCCAGACCCCAGGGCACAGCCAAATGGGAAGGATGACCTGACTGTTCTTACCGCTTGGATAATTTGGTAGTCACCAACTCTAGCCCTTCCAGATGGCATAGAGGACCATCATACCTTAACACTCATCTTGCTTCTTCATACTGTAATCCTGTGGGCTTTGCTATGTGCCTTGTCTCTATGTCCTTCAGACTCCCAGAATGTCACCTAACCTACTGAGCCTGGGGATGCAAAGAAAAAGCAAAAATAGCCCCTGCCTGCAAGAAGCTTATGTTCTAAAGGGCGACCTGACATTCTAGTAGGCTGGCCACCAGGTCATGGATTCTTTTGAACTGCGGCAACTCATGAGACAAAGAAAAATTCAAAGTGGCTTTCAGTCCTGTGTGGTTTAAATCTTTTGCAGCGATGGTAGAGGAATGATACTTAATAGGGTAAGGGGTTATAAGAATCACATAGGTTTTAGATTAATTTAGAGGCAGTATAGGGTAGATAGAACCCTGAGCTTAGAGTCAGGAAGACCTGAGTTTAAATCTCATCCCAGGTACTCACTAGCTATGTGACTCTGGGCAAGTCATTTAATCTCTGTGTGCTGTAGGCAGCTCCCTAGGTCTTCCCCTATTAAAGCATAGATGGATTACACCCACATCAGGAGCTTTCCAAATTGATTAAATAATCATAGAACCTCATCATCGTGTTTGAACACTAACTGAACTGTCACTCTGTTAAATGTGAGACACAATGCGGGGGAGAATTGAATCATATCGGTATTGACAGTTTTGTTGTATATTTGGATTGGAGCTCGATGGAAGAATGGCTCGGGCAAGCAAAGGTGGAAGTTGATGGGATTGGTTTGTGTCAAGGGTCCAAAGTCTTCTAGAAACATCATTCCACGGGATATGTGATCACTTCTTGTTGCGGTGAGCATTCATTCCCATGAAGGGGCTTGCAGCTTGCATGAGAACATCTGAACATCAGGTAGAGGAATTCTCCAGAAGTTCCCCCAAATGAAAGCAACATTATTTAATAATAGAAGAGACTATGTGCTTAAAAAGTCCTTTGCAGACATTAAGGTACCATGTAAGTGACAGCTATGATTGCCTGCTCCAATCAATGAGACACAATCAATAGACAGGCACCGACGAGCCTGCGAGAAAAAACTTGTGCCGTTCATATCTATAATCAGTGCACAAAGCCTTCGCCTTACCCAAGGCAAAATGGCAGGCCTTTCTCTTTCCTTTGTCCCACATACCTTGTGTGGTACCTATAGCTTTGTCGTGACTTTTTCCCCTTCAAGCCTGTCCTTGGTGTTCATTTTAACCAGATTTTGCTAGTTACACATTGGGGTGTGTGTGTGTGTGTGTGTGTGTGTGTGTGTGTGTGTGTGTGTGGTTTCTCTTCCACCTCAATATGATTTTTTCTAGCCTTACTCTACTAGAAAAGGCCCTAGACATGGGGCAAATAGTGGAGATAATGCCAGTATTTTTTGAGGCCCAATGGCTTAGTACCTTCCATTTACTGTGTGTGTGGCTTATATATACCTATATGTCCATGTTGTTTCCCCATTAGGGCGTCAGCTCCTTGGGAGCAATAACTTTTTTTTTAGCATAGTGCCTGGAATATAATAAGTGCCTAATTAATATTTGTTGACTGATTGAGCCTTAGACAACACCTGACTTCCATTCTGTCTTGCCACTAACTAGTTGTGTGACTTTGGGCAAAGTACTTGCCTAATGTGAAATAAGGGAGATGGCTAGAGCTTCCTTCCAGATCCAAATTGTGGGGGGGATATTCGCCTGCCTGGCTACATACCAGAGGCACATTTGTTGGAGGAGGCCATAGAGGGCATTCTTGTTCAGGCACAGGTTGGACCATGTGCCCTGGAGGCTCCTTCTGGCTCTGAGATCCTAGCATTCGGCAATTCTCCAGTCGGGCTTCTGAGGACGCGTCTGTGCCTTACCCTCCAGAATCCCAGTCCTGGCTTTGGACAATTTCATCAGCAGTACCGATAAGTCATAGCTTTGCTTTCCTTAACTATAAAAATGTCACTTTGACGGGCCAGTGCTCAAGGTAGGAATGTTGTTGCGCTGTGAAATCTGGAAGTCAATGGGAATTGAAGGGAAGAACACGATTAGTGGTGTGGGTGCCTCTGTCTTCATCATCCCCCCAAATGGGCTGCATTATGTGGTTCAGAAGAATAGTGATGACATTTATGCTGTCTGTCTTAATTTTCCAGATGGCCCTCAGGAAAATTTCCAAGCAGAAATCCCATTTAATCAGCCCAGAAACCCACTGGGAAGATGATATATTCAGAGAATAAGCCAAATTCTTATTGACTTCTAACTCAGTGCCTTTTTCATTGGCTTCTCTTGAGGTTTATTAGGTTTTTCCTTTTTTATTACATGTGCCAATGTGACTTCGTTTTGACTTAATTGCCCCCTTGATCTCCACAAGGTAATTGAGAGAGAATTAGATAATAGATTTATTTCCAGTTCTCATACTCTTTTGGCCTTATTTTGGGTCAAATTTTTTCATTTCATTAATTTAGAAATACATTTGCAGAGAAATATAAGGAACTATAATCTCTGTTCATTTAATCCAACAAGTATTTATTGACTGTCCTCTATGTGCAAGGACTAGTCATTGAGGCCCATGCAAACCTAAGATGGCGATGATAAAATAATCTGCCTTTGGAGATTCCAGTCCTGTGAGAGAGAGATGAGACACAGTAGCACAAGAGAGGGTGCAGCCAGTCCTATGGGAGCTCCACGGGAAGTACTTTGGGGGCAAAGGGGAGCAAGAGAGATACTTCTTTGTATTTGCAACCCAAGGAGGAAGAGGTAAGATCAGGAACTTCCGTACCTTGAGAGGTAGGATGGTGTAATGGATAGAGTCCCGGACTTGAGCTCAGCATCATTATAGATCTGGAGCTGGGATGGACCTTAAAGGCCATCTAGTCTAACTCCCTCATTTTACAGATGAGGAAACCGAGGCCTCCGGGAAGTGAAGAGATTAGTCCGTGGTCACATAGCAAACAACAGAGGCAGGATTTGAATCCAGGTTCTTTGACATCTGACATGGGACTTTTTCTGTTGTGACTTGGATTTGAATCCCATGTCTGACACCTACCAGCTTTGTGACCTTGGGCAAATCACTTAGATTCTTGGAGCCTCAGTTTCCTCATCTGTCAAAGGTGAGTAATAAAACTTATATACCTATCTGGTGAGATGCCAGTGAGATGTATTTAAAGTGCTTTGTTAAACTTAAACAAATTTTAGTTATTACTATTATTTTCTGTGAGCTCCAAAAGTTCCCGTTGGCCTCTCTTCACTCCCTCACCTTGCTCCTGTGCCTACAATTCCATAAACAGGTGATGGGAAAGTGACTCCTTTTTTCTACTTCCTCCTTCTCCCTCCTCCTCTTTTTTCTCCTTTTCCTTTCTCCTTCCCCTTCTCCTTTTTTCTTCTCTTCTTCCTCCTCTTTTTCCTTCTCTTTCCTCCTCTTCCTTCTTCTCCTCCTTCTCCTCTTTTTTCTTATCCTTCCTTTCTTCCTTCTTCTCTTCTTTTGCTTTCACTTTCTCTCTCGCTCCTCCTCCTCTGCTTCTCACTTATGGAATAAAAACCATCAAACATCTAGAGAGTTTAGAATGTTAGAGTCATCTCTGTGCATGGCACCCTATTACGGCCTGGGAGACACACTAAAATAGTGGGAATGGACAGGAATATGGCCATGGGTGATGACCCTGTTGGACATGTGATCGTCGGGAGAGGATGTGGCTGGCACTGGGTCCCTTCTGAGGAGGGATGTGGGGAGGTACCTGCTGTGATGGCTTTGCCCTCTGGCACCTGGCCAGCCATGCTTGGAGATAGAGTGGGACCTCCACCATCATTCCGAGTCATTAAGTGACCCAGCCAGGGTCACACAGCCGGTATGTGTCAGAGATGGGACTTCCTGACTCTGAGACCCACTCTTTCTACAATATCATACTGCCTCCATTTAAATTGAAATTAATTTCACCAGATAAAGTATTAAGACATTATTTCAGTCCTTCTCTCTAAGTCCTTGTCTGGATCTTTGTCTACTCATCTTCATTTACTATTCCTCCTCTCAAGTCGACAAACATTTATTAAGCTAGATGACTTGGTGGACACAGAGATAGGCCTGGAGTAAGGAAGATTTATCTTCCTGAGATCAATTCTGGCCTCAAACACTAGTTGTGTGACCCTGGGCAGGTCACTTCACCCTGTTTGCCTCAGTTTCCTCATCTGTAAAATGAACTGTAGAAAGAAATGGCGAAATACTTCAGGATCTCTGCCAAGAAAACCCCCAAGGGGGTCATGAAAAGTCAGAAATCCTGTGATCACAGCCTCCATTCTTTTCTTTCACTGCATTATTTCATAGACAACATTCCTTAATTTTTTGCACCCGTCTTACCTTCCTATCTTAACTGCATGATATTACTGCCCTTTGGAGTATGCCATTGCCTTGTGGCATGGTGGAGAGCTAGCTTAGGTCATAGGAAGACCTGGGTTGAAGTCCCAACTCTGACACTTACTGACTGTGTTACCCTGGGCAAGTCACTTGACTTCTCGGTGTCCCCAGGTGATTCTTTGACACAAAGTTGCAGAGTAGAGGCTAATCTTTGGGATCTCCTTACACCAATGAAATCAAGTCTGGACACCCCGTCCCCAATTTCCATGACATCGATGTGCCCCAAGTTACCTAGCCATTGGACTGTTGCCAGATATTTAGGGTGTTTCTAGTCTTTTTTTGTCAATCTGATGCCGACATTTTATTCACTCTTTAAAAAGCATTAATCTGAAGGTTTTTTTTCAGTCAATAAGCATTTCATCCATTCTTCACAGACAGATCAGGTTCTCAGTGGACTCTGAGTCTGCTTCTGCAGCGCCCCTCTGTCCGGCCTGGCCCCTTCCTTTCATTCCATTAACATTGGGAGCATCCGGCTTTTTGTGGCCTTTTGCCTGGCTCCTTTAACAGACTCAGCCCCCCGCTCCTGGCCCTTGCTTTTCAGATCCATCTTTTGCTTGGGTCAGCCTAACCTTCTCCCAGAAGCTTCCTAAAATGGCTTTGATCACTTCATTCAAAATTGCCTCGTGCACCAAGCCCAAGAGTCTCAGTCTGGCGCTTCGAGCCCAGTGCAGTTTGGCTCCACATCACCTTCTCAGCCTCGTTTCTCACTGCTGCTCAGCACGGAGCCTGTGGAGACTGAGAGCAGCAGAGAACCTTAGAAGCCAACCAACCCCCTCATTTTACAGAGGAGGAGGCTGAAGCTCAGGGAGGGGAAAGACCTTGAGTCACTTCATGAGGGATCCAGGACGGAAATGGTAAAATCGGGATGCAAACCTTGGTTGTCTGACTTTCCCCACTGCACCATACTGTCACAGCTCTCACTTTTATCCACCTTCTGAACAAAGGCTCACACCACCTCCTCAGACCAAACGAATGTATGATGAATGAACAAGTTAGAACAAGGATATGAGCCATTGAAACCTTTCGGGAGTGCTTCAGTGTAGGGATTAAAGACTCTCTGTGGGAGGGTCCACTTTTATTTATAAAGCCCCTTCCCACAACCACCATCTCCTGTCATATAATAGGTTCTTTTGGACTCAAACCACTTTGAGGGACTTTAGAATTCTGATCATGGCAATGATGGCCCATGATTCCAGAGGACTCATGACAGAAGGGAGACAAGACTTAGGGGGTGACGTGAGATTGATGTGTTTTGGACTTGGCCAATGTGGGAATTTATTTTGACTATGAAGATCTGTTGTAAGAATTTTCTTTTTCTTTTGTATGTTTTTTTTCCAGCAGGGATGGGAAGGTACAAGGGAGAGAAATGCTTGTTAAATTAAAAAGAAATACATTTTTTTAAAATGAAAAAGTTTGTCAAATGAATATTTGCCTAAAATTCCCTAGATATTTTCCCTAATCATACAAAGGCAGTAGCAGAGACCTCCAGTCCCTCAGAGATTGCCTGCTTATTTGCTGAGCTGTGAAGGTCATGGCTTTTCTTCTTGAATACTTATCATTGAAAGTTACTAAAGATAAATAAATCAACAGGAATTCCTTGAGTGAGTATTCTATGCCAAGCACCATGCTAGGCATGAAACTCAAAATACTTGCCTTAGAAAGGCACATAAGTGCATATGAAATACATAGAAAGTCAATGAAAAATCATTTTTTGGGGGTGGGGTAGGACAGACCATCGCAGGCTAGGGAATTGAGAAAGGTCTCACGTAGGAGACAGCTTCTGAGCATTGAAGGAAACTAAGGCTGCCAAGAGGCAGATATAGAGAAGAGGGTGTGAGCAAGAAGGTTTCTGACATGGGAGACAACTTTTGCAAAAGCCTGGAGGTGAGAGATGGAATGTTGTGTGTAAGGAATAGACAGAAGGCCAGTTGGGCTGGAGCAGAGAGTGGGTGAAGGGGAGTGGGTTCTGTTTAATTTTAGAGGTGACAAAGAGTCATGAGGGTTTACTGAGCAGGGAGTAAAATGATTTGTTGGGTCCTCTAGGCAGATCACTGTGGCCACTGTGTGCAGGAAGGATTGGGGTGAGGAAGGATGCAGGGAAGCCTCCTAGGAAGCTGTGGTCCAGGTGAGAGGGGATGAGGGCCTCCACCAGGGCGGGGTCACCTAAATTGGCACAAAGGACTGGATGTGAAAGCTGTCATGGCAGTACAGTCAGTAAACCCAGGAACTGGATCTACTTGGGGTTGTGAATGTGGGTGACCAGAGGATGGTGATGCCTTTGACTGCTATGGAGAAGTTAGAAGGGAGGGAGATAATGAGTTTGGTCTTGTTAGGTTTGCTATGCCTATGGGACCCGGCACTTGTTTCCTTTCATCAGTTGCTGTTAGCATTTATTTAGCTCTTCAAGGTTTATAAGATACATTACATATACTTTCACATTTACATACTTTTTTGGGTAAAATTTTAAATTTATCTTAAATTTAAATACAAAGTGAGAAAAAATTTGCCACGTACACAGCAGAACATAAGAGAGGATTCAATATAAAACAATAAACTGCCATTTCAAGAAAACCTATATAATAAATACTCCACACTGTTTTCACAGCTGCCCAGCTTTTCTTTGCTTCCTTGTTGGTTTTCTTTTGTTCTCTGCTGCGCACTTTTCACTTTATTCGCCACCCCCCCCCAAGAAGGCTACAATTGAGCATGGATACACACACAGATATACACATACATAGCTATCTATAAATATACATATATACACATATACACTCACGTACGTATATGTAAGACTGTCCTATGCTTACTTCCACCTGTCTTCTGTTTCTCTGAAGGTGGGGAGCATCTTCCTTCCTAAGCCCAAATCTTTCCTTGTTTTTCTAAATCAATCATCTCATCATTTCCTATACCGCGGCAATATTCCAACCCAATCACATCCCATCTGAGAGACTGGCTATGAAAGTTTTCCCCCAGTTTTTTTCATTCCTTCTATTCTTGGCTACATAGATTTTGTTTATCCAAGAACAATTTAATTTAAGATAATTGCAATTATCCATTTCACACTTCAACAATGTTTTCTCCTTATGATATAGTTGAAGGTCTAATACTGCTGAATCTACTTCCTTTATGTGTTTTTCTCCTGGTTTCTTTGAAGTTCCTGACCTTTTGTTCTTCTAAATCAACTTTGTTACTGTTTTTTTCTAACTCAGTAAGATAATTTTCTTGTCATTTAATTGAGATGACATCGAACAAATAGATTAGCTAGGTAAAATTGTCATTTTAAGAAGTGTATTGGCTTTACCTACCCATGAGCAAAAATATTACTTCAATTATTAAGATCTGAGTTTATTTGTATCAAAAGTGTTTTATGTTTATGTTCATATAGCTTGAGTGTCTGTTTTGGCAGGCATATGCTCAGGTATTTTATATTGTCTAGGTATTTTAAATGGTCTAAAACAATATTGAATAATATTGCTGACACATAGTGTAGTTTCTCTGTTGTTCTCTTTTGATTAAATCTATTTTAACTCTGTCTAAGATCATGATTACTACCCCTACTTTTTTACATAATAAATTCTACTCCTGCTCTTTATTTTATCTTTGTATGTCTCATTTTTATAATGTGTCCTGAAAGAAACATATTGTTGAATGCAAATTTTTAATCTGCTATCCATTTCTATTTTATGTATAAATTCTTCCCATTCACGTTCGAAGTTACAACTGCTTGTGTATTTTTCTTCTTCCTATTTTCCCTCACTATCCTTCTCACCCTATATACCCTATTCTTCCTTACTCCTCTGCTTTACTTCTACCCATTACCTTGCCCTCCTATTCCTTAACCTATCCACCCCTCCAAAGGTCCCTCCCTTATCCTCTCTCCCATCCTAACCTCTTGCCCTCTTATTTCTTTCTCAATTTAGAAGACTTTTATATATGCGCACACACATATTTCCCTCTTTAATCCATTCCTGATGAGAGTAAGGTTCCAGCACTACTCCTCCCCCTACTAGCTTCTTCTGTATCAGTTTTTCCTTTTATGCCTCATTCAAATCTTTCCCTATCCAGTTTTATTTTTTTAGACTCACTCCATCATACTCAGCTCAGCCTAAGCCTTTCTTTCAAGCTACTCAAACAATGATGACAGTCATGAATACTGCTAGCATTTTCACATATAGGAAGCAAACAGTCTGATCTTATTGAGTCCCTTGTAGTTGGTCTTTAATACTTACCTTATATTTCTCCTGGATGTTATGTGTCAAACTTTCTCATCTACTTCTAACAGTCCTGTAGGGTAGGTGCTATACTTATGTCCATTTTACAGATGAGGAAACTGAGGCACGGAGAAGTTAAGTGACTTGTCTAGAGTTACACAGTTAGTGCTTGAGGCTTGATTTGAACTCCAGATCCCAAAGAACAGTGGAAAGATGTGGGGAGCTCATTGGGTTGAACATTATTTACTTACTGATAAAGACCCACGTATTAAGTGAAGTCACTTGTCTGTTTGGGGGCAGTGTCGTGCCATTGATTTTAAATGGGTTCATTTGACAAATGATTTTTTTAAAAATACATTTTAGTTGATATATCTTTTAATCTAATTTCTCAATATTTCCCTCTGTGTCCCAGAAGCCTTTTTGACAAAGAATAAAGAAGAGGAAAAAACCCTATGTCAGCAACTCACCAACAAAGGCCTGCCATTATCTACAGTATTCCTGACCCGTAGTTCCATACCTCTGCAAAAAAAAATGAGCAGAAAGGTTGGGCAAAGGTTCATTGAGGGTCTACTATGTACAAGGCATAAGGGGAACGTTTATGCCAAATAGGGCAGTCCGGGGAATGGGCTCCCTGTGCCTCAGTTTCTACTCAGCCGAATGGGCACTTTCAGGAGACATGGCAAAGGAAATGCCTTCAGGGAGAGATCAGAGTATGTGACTTCTCCATCAAGTCAGGAACCATTCATTAAGCACCTATTATTTGCCAGGTGCTGTGCTGAGTGTCGAGTGTTCCATTCGATTCGAAGATAATGGCATTCAGTTAAGATGATTTGGGTCAACTAGTCCATCCCATACACAAAATAAATCCCCACTGTCATATACCTAATCCAGACTCCGTGTGAAGATTTCCAAGGAAGGGGCACCTGTCATCACTAGAGGCACCTCAAATTGTTCTTTTCCCAAGTGGGCATATCTCCAACTTCCATCCATTTGTTTGGGTTCTGCTTTTTGGAGCCAGACAGAACAAACCTACTCCCTCTGCCACAAGACAGTCTTTAATCCACCTCTCATGTTCCACTGGAGTCTTCTCTTCTCCGTGCTGAACAGCACTCCCAGTTCCTTCGATGGATTCACGTATGATATGGTCTCAAGACCGTTTGGCATCCTGGTTCTCTTCTGTTCACTTCAGCTTATTACTGTCCTCAAACTGGGGTACCAGAATGGAATATCATGCTTGAGGTGAGGTCTCACCGGGCCAGAGGACAGGGCGACCATTACCTCCGTATTCTTCATTACCAAACCCTTCTTTAATCCAGCCCCAAATCTCAGTATTTCTTGGTTGCCACGTCTCACTGATGACTCATATAGATGACTTTAGCTAAGGCCGGACCGCAGACTGGTATAATTGGAGGAAAGAATAATTAGCAGGACATTAATTAGCATCCTTGCCTACACTTTGTCAAGAATTATATTTTTCTTTAGGTGAAATGCCTGCCCAGCCATCTATAGCCATTGTTTGTTGTCCACGAGTAAGAGAATGTGCTTAAATTTTATACTCATTTCAATAAGCATTTATTAATTGAGACACTTGGCCAGACCCTGAGGGGAAAATAGGCCCATCCCTCAAGGAGTTAATGTTCTTCTAGGATGGGGGAGTAATAACGTTTCATCTTATTTTTGTTCCATCTGGAGTCCCATAAGTGGGGAGGTCCTCTCCATTCTCCTGTTTGTGAATGACATGGTGTATATTACATCAAGCCAAGGGACATCGGAGTGCCTTCTAATCTTACTGGTTTTTCCTTGAGATTTATCCCATCTATAACTTGACTATACAGAGTAGTTTACATGCCATCTTCCCACATTAGACTGTGAGCTCATCAAGGACAGGGACTGTTTTTGCCCTTCTCTGCATCCTCAGAGCTTAGCACAGTGCCTGGCCCAGAGTAGCTGCTTCATAAATACTTGCTGACCTGACTTGACTCTGCCGGAACACCAGCTCCACTCAGATTTTGTGCTGTTTAGATTTCAGTTTAGCTTTTTGGCACGTGCTGGAATTTGAGCTTTGACACCTTTAGATTTTATTTCAGAAAGCCAGCAAATATTATTTATGAGAAAGCTGGCCCAGAGCCAAGTTTCTTTATTTTTTCTTTGTGTTAAAATCTCTGTGTGCACCTACAAAGTCTCAATTGTTGGTTGTACTCTTAAGATATGCTTTCTCTCTCTTACTCTTGGGATCTTCATGTCTTGGGAGAGGGAGTCCGATTTAAAAGTGAGTCAGGATTTTTGCCTTGCATATGGAAGATAATTAAATATGTTCACTGGAGTAAGTCAGAATTTCCAGTTTATTCCTCATCCTCAGACATAATCACTACCGTGAAATAGCTGTAAGTGGGAAGAGAACTCTGAAAATTAACTTTTGATTTTAGTATTTCCACATCCAGGGATCCTGCTCTTCCTTGCATGTATAACAAATCTGAGGTTTGCCAGGATTTCTTCAGTTTCTGCTTCCAAATGGCCTTCTTGTTTTAGAGCTAAAAGCTGCTGTTGGAGTGAATGCCTTGATGGTAGACTCCATGAGTGACGCTTGTGTCTCTGTGACAAAGTGAGAAATTACCTGGCTAGTCCCAAGAAGGTGGCATCCCTCATCAAGGGAAGGCTTACATGTGAGTCAGAAGGAGCCAGCATTGTACCTGTGGTGTGGATGATTCCTTTTCTTCTCCCTGCAGATATATGTCGATTTTCTGTTCCGTGCGGTAGAATATTGGAAATGAGTCCATTTCTTGGTTGTTTTAGCTTCAATCTTCCTGTTGACTGATCATTAACCTCTTGAAAAGACCACAGGAGAGAAATTTCAACCAATAATTTCAAGTGTTGTGGCTTTGGTCTGCCATCCAAAGTGCAACTGGGGCTAGCTGGAGGATTTTCTGAGAGTGATGAGAAAATTCATGTCTTCCTCAGAATACTTTTAGCAAATGATGCAGATAAAATCCAGGAGATTCAAATAACCTATGTCTATTTTTTTTAAATGTAGACCTTTAGTATAGCACTCTCAGTGTCTTTATGGGTTTTTCTTTTTTGGTCCAGATCTATGATTTCACTGATGGGGGGAATGTTCCTGTGAGAAAACTCCCTCCACTGCTCGTTTGTGACTTAGAACGTCAGTTACCTGCATGAGAAGTTACGTGATTTACCCTGATCACTCAGCCAGTATGTGTCAGAAGTAGGTCTCTAGCCACCAAGCTACCTCTTATTAGAGCTTAATGATATAGTTTTTTGTTTATTAATTTTTTTATAAATGCTTTTAAAAATAGCACAATAATTTTCTAATCTATATACCCTACTTCCTCAGTGAACACTCTTCCCTTGTGACAAAGAAAAACAGTCCTGCCAAACCAACTCATAATAACTAACAATATAAACCCCATTCCATAACATTGGTCACTCATCTCTACTGAGAAGAGGGAGATGGACTTAATCTATCGGTCACTGACCTTTAGTGTGGGTTTCTTTTACATTATTGTAATCTTTGTGCAAATCTTTCTGGTTGTTTCCTTTATCCTGCATCAGTTCATACATGTCTTCCCATGTTTCTTTGAATTGCCTCATCTCCATTGTTTCTTATGGTCTAATAGTTTTCCATTCCATTCATAAGCCACAGTTTGTTCAGCTGTTTCCCAAGTGATGAGGCCCTGTCTTGTTTCCAGTTTTCT
>JAQQSZ010006935.1:0-13454 GCA_028646595.1 Phalanger gymnotis
GCTTCCCTCTGCCACTTTGTGGGTTCTGCAGTTCTAGAATTGGTTCAGAGCCATTTTTTTATAGGTTTTTGGAGGGACTTGGTGGGGAGCTCACGCCAGTTACTGCTTTCCAGTCGCCATCTTGGCTCCGCCCTGCTCATCAATTCTTATAGCACAATAATATTCCATTACAATCATATACCACAGCTTGTTCAGCCATTTCTCAATTGATGGGCATCCCTTCAATTTCCAGTTATTTGCCACCACAAAAAGAGCTGCTATATATTTTTTTTGTACAAATAGGTCCTTTCCTCTTTTTTTATCCTTTGGGATATAGACCTAGTAGTGGTATTGCTGGATTGAAAGATGTGCACAATTTTATAGCCTTTTTGGCATAGTCCCAAATTGCTCTCCAGAATGTTCAGATCAGTTCACAACTCCACCAACAATGCATTAGTGTCCCAATTTTCTCACATCCTCTCCAACATTTATTATTTTCTTCATCATATTAACCAATATGATAGATGTGGAGTTGTCCTCAGAGTTGTTTTAATTTGTATTTCTCTAATCAATAGTGATTTAGAACATGTTTTATATGACTCTAGATAGCTTTGATTTCTTCATCTGAAAACTGCCTCTGGACAGATACAGAGACAGAGAGATAGATAATAGAGGGATGTAGATATAGATATCTATCTATACACAAACATATAGTGTATTGTATCCCCACATATACCCATGTACATATATGTATATATACACATTTGACACACATGCATATATAAACATGTTTTACATGTCACTCCAGCTTTGTGATTATTTACAGTGTGCTTTGTGATTATAGTTAAATAAAACAGTCCAATTTATATATTTCTTAACCAATGAATACATGCCCATATGGTATAGGACAATGTACTTCATGAAGGGGATATATGTTAAAACATATCCATGATTCCATGTCGTTGCCCTCATAGGAGTTATAACTGAATAGAATAAATGATAGGCTGAGGGCTAGATCATAGACAACCAATTGATCTGCTGAGGTGGCCATCTATTTTCAGACTTGATGTTCACCTTTTCTGGAGATTGGTTGGTCCACCTTTTTGAGAAGGGAGGGAAGGACAAGGAGAGGATCCCAATAACTAGTCCCTATTTGCCAAGGGTGAGGAACAATTGGCTGTATGAAGAAAGAGGTCAGATAAGATGGCATCTCCTGCCTCTTTCAGCTCTAACATTCTGTAATTCTGTAATATTGCACAGATGCTTTTGGAGCAGAATGGGGTCCTTTTTATTCTTAGATGTCCCATAGGTGAGAGGCATTGTCTTAAAGCACAAAGTGTCCTGGACTCGGAGGACTCAATCAATCAACAAACACTTCTTCGGGGCCTACTGTATGCCAAGCATTATTCTGAGTGCTAGGGATATGATGACAAAAACAAAGTTCCTACTTGTATCTCAAAGAACTTACATTCTATCAGGAGTAGAAAGCAACACCATGAACATATAGAATTATATAAAAAATAATTTTTAAAGTGACTTGTGATTTCATTGGTATAGGGAACTCCCAGTGAGGAAACTCCCTCTATCAAAGAAGATTAGCACCTGCTTTGCAACTTAATTGTCCAGGGCACTGAGCAATTAAGTGATTTGCCCACAGTCAGATAGTCAGTATGTGTCAGAGGTCTGACTTGAATACAAGTCTTCCTAATCCTAAACCAGGCTGTCTCTCCACTATCCCATTCTGCCTTTATCTGCTATAAGTAAAGGCTGAGTGGCTCAATGGATACAGCATTGGGCCTAGAGTCAGGAAGACTTGAATTCAAATCCAACCTCAGATACTCACTAGCTGTGTGACCCTGCTCAAGTTACTTAACCTCTGTTAGCTTTAATCTACTAGAGAAGGAAGTAGCAAACTACTTCAGTATCTTTACCAAGAAAACCCCATACTGGGTCATAAAGAGTCAGACATGACTGAACAACAACAAAAGTATTTTAGATGTATTAGCCTTTATTTCTATTTTTGATCTCCTTAGGTTATAACATATACACACATATGTGTGTATATGAATATTTTATATACATAAGTATGTATAGATGTGTGAATTTATGTGTGTATATGATACGTGTGTATGTGTGCATATCTATATATGGGAATTGGCACTTTAGCATAATTTCAAATTCTTTTCCAGAGTGGTTGGACCAATTCAAAGCTCCAACAACAGTATATGACTATGCCTTTCTCCAACCTCTCCCACAATTACTATTCCATGTTTTGGTCTTCTTTGCCAATTTGCTGGGCATGAGAAGGTATTTTAAAACCTTAAAGAGCTATATAAATGTTAGTTTTTATACGTATCCAGGCTTGCCTCTGTCTTGGATTCAGGGAAAGCTGTTCCAAGTGATTCAAGGTTTGGTCTGTGCCCCTTACTGATTCTGTTATTTGGATAGTACCCAGCAGGAACTAGTCCTGGGGAAAACCATGAGAAAAGTGAAGTTTGTCTTTGGCACACTTCCCATTGCTCTTTTCAGTGCCCTTTTATCTCATCTGTGCTCCTTGCCTCAGCCCATACTCAGGTGCACATACTAGTTCTTATTCTCATATATTTGCATAATAGTAATAACTAATATATGAGAATAAGAACTATTCCTCAACAGATAAATTATCACAGGATATGAACAGTCAGTTCTCAAATGAAACAACAAATACATGAAAAAATGCTCCAACTTACTACTAACAAGAAAAAGGCAGAAAAACAACTCTGAGATTATATTTCACAAGCATCAGATTGGTAAAGATAGCAAAAGAGGAAAAAAAATAATTTTTGGAGAAAATAATTTACATTGATATGACACATTAGGTTATAATATATTGTTGTTATTTGTCCATTGTTCTCGAAGAGGACTGTGACATCAGGAAGATGATGCCATAATGTGTAAGTGAATTGGATTTAAGTGAGGGAGGGCTGTGCAAAGTCATCAGCTTCACTTTCTTCTCTGGAGACATCTGGGTCCAGTGGCAAAATATAAACCAGGATGACTGGATACGTTATCAGATTTGTAATCTCTTACACATGTAATCTCACAATCCTGTTTGGTAGTTCAAGTGTTTGGGGTTCATTGTTGTTGTTGTTTTTTTTTTTTTGGTGCATGTAAGCTGTATGTGTAAATAGATGGATAGAAAGATTGACGTAGAGATGGATAGATAGATGTAAGTAGAGATAGATGTAGAGCTATATAGATGGATGTAGAGATAGATAGATCAATAGATAGATAGATGAATGGATGGACAGATATAGAGACAGAGGTAGATGATAGAGGGATGTAGATATCGATATCTATCTATACACAAACATATAGTATATTGTATCCCCACATACACATGTGTACATATATGTATATTCACACATATGACACATACATAAACATGTTTTACATGTCACTCCAGCTTTGTGATTTTTTTAGAGTGTGTTTTGTGGTTATAGCTAAATAAAACAGTCCCATTTACATATTAAATGGGGTTTTCTAAAATCTTAATATTAACTGAAACTTTACTAAAACAGAATAGCATTTTGGAGAAACAAACCTTTTTCAAAAGTTCTAGGCTAACACTGTGTTTTTCAAAAAATTTTTTTCATATCTGTCACTGCCTTGGTTCTGAACGGAAAGCATGCGCACTTTGCACTGTGCTGTCAGGCCATGAAACACCAACAAATGCTGCCAAAATATGAAATGGAGTTGTGAGTGGAAAAAGTTTAAGAAGCCCTACTCCAGTTCAATTTTTTTATGTCGCAGTCAAGAAAACTGATATTATGTCTACGTGTGTTTTCTGGGGAATTTTCAAGAGATGGGCCACTGGTTGTGTCCATCAGACCGCATCTACGGAGGCAAACAGGGTGGGCAATTGTGGCAAGCAAACACAGGGGGAATTGGCCAATAAGATGAGCACCTTAGCCTCTATGGCAGGCTATGTTTCTCCCCTCCCAACAGTGGGCTTCTTCTTCCCTTCCAGAATTGTTCTGTCTAGAGAGACTGACCTCTCACTCTCTTTCCCCATTGTTATTGCAAAGCAATAACTTATAAAATTCAATGCTTTACTCTTATTAACTCCTTTGCGTATATTATCTTACTTGAGCCTTATTTAGGTTTCTTTGTTCATTTTTGTTGGCATCTTCTATTTGCATATCACCTTCAATTCTGAACATATCCCTTCCTGCCCCAGGAAATCATTTCTTGTAACAACAAAAAGAATGTGGCAAAATGAATTAACACTTCAGGTGAGACCACAGAAATGATGTTCCGAATGTACTTTTTAACTAATATGCAGCCCTGCAGGGATCCAAGCACTTAGTACAATGCATGGCACATTTTGTGGCTCAGTTGTTAAGTTGTCTGTCCAAATCTTCATGGCCCCATAGACCATAACCCTTCCATCCTCCACTAACTCCCAACGTCTGTCTGAGTTTGTTTGTTGCTTCCATAACACTGTCTTTTCATCTCATCCTCTGCCCTCCTCTTCTTCTTTTGCTTTCAGTCTTTCCTAACATGAGGGTCTTTTCCATTGACTCCTCTTCTCATTATGTGACCAAAATATTTAAGCTTCAGCTTCACTATTTGTCCTTCCAATGAATAGTCTGAATTGATTTCTTTAAATATTGGCTGATTTGATCTCCTTGCTGCCCAAGGGACTCTCAAAAGTCTTCTCCAGCACCACAGTGTGAAAGCATTGATTCTGTGGCACTCAGCTTTCCTCACTGTCCAACTCTCCCAGCCATACATCTCTACTGGAAAAACCATAGCTTTGACTACACAGACCTTTGTTGACAAGGTGATGTCTCTGCTGTTTAGTATGCTATCCAGATTTGTCATAGCTTTCCTTCCAAAGACCATCTTTTCATTTCATGGCTGCAGTTGTTGTCTGCAATGGATCTTTGAGCCCAAGAATATAAAATCTGACACTGCTTTCGTTCTCCCTCTGTTTGCCAGGAAGTGATAGGACCAGTTGCCAAGATCTTAGTTTTTTATGTTAAGCTTCAAGCCAGCTTTCACATCTCCTCTTTCAGAGGGTTCTTAATTCCTCTTCACTTTCTGCCATTGAAGTGGTATCATCTACATGTCTGAGATTGTTGATATTTCTCCCAGCAACCTTAATTCTGGCTTTTGATTCATTTCACATGATGTATTTTGCATATAAGTTAAATAAACAATGGAAGTACTTAATAAATGCTGATCGATTGATTGGTTTTCATTTTTATTTGAGTTTGATGCCACTGGTTTAGAGCACCAAAACATTAAATGACTTACCCAGAGTTACGCAATCAGTACATGTTAAAGGTAGATTCAGGGCTTCCTAGCTCAAAGGCCAGCTCACCACACTGACCAGCCTAAGGATCAGGATCAAAGATAGGGGGAAACTATCAGGAATGGGAGATTTAATGCCTAATATAATCCTATTCCTGGGTCTGACATCTATAGAAATCATTGTTGGCTGAATCCAGGCCCACTGAGAAGACGACAGAAGAAAGTGACCAGGACAGGTGTGGCAAAGGGATTCTAGCCAGTAAATGCAGACCCCTGGGTCTAAATGTATTCTCGGCTCAGCTATTTCCCAGACTTGAGTACCCTGCATTGAGAAACAGCTGTATTGGGGCGGTGTTCATGTTCTTTGGGTGAGATTCCCAGTCCCCTAGAGAAATGAGATTTTTTTCAAAATTCCAGTTGTGCTAAAAATGCAGAGCTGTTCTGTCACAGTGTTATTCTAAGTGGTTCTTTTCAGGATACATGGATCCCTCTGGGGACAATGGCACAATCCTGGTAAAGACAGCATTAGCTGATGTGTGATGAGCAGATTCTCTTTTCCAAGACATCTCTCAGAACTGAATCAGCATCTACCTGTCTATTAGGGATAGTGGAGGTTTCAGTTCTATGTGGAGGCAGGGAGGATGACAGAAGGATGCCTGGCGAAGTTTCTTTATACTCCAAGTTTCTTCCTTTGGGAAGTATCAGGATCCAATATTAGGTGGCATTTTCCAAGAGATAGAGAGGTTTCATGGGAATTTCAGGTAAATGTATGTCTAGGTTGGTACACAGACCATAGGGAGCCCTATTTTCACATACATAAAGGGCTCATATATTGGGGAGAGTAGAAAGGGAAATTTGAGTTCATCTGCAACCCTACAGGAAGTCAGACTTCTACTCTTGGTTTATAATTGGGTTCTGGTCCATCTGCTTACATGCCTGAGTGGCTTGAGCTCAGCCTATAGAATGCATGTATGTCTGCTCTCCAGGCAAAAGGTGGGCGGAATTGAAGGGCCCCACACCCTTGAAATCCCCTTGCTATATAGACACCTTTCATCAAAGGCAGAGATCAGAGGCTTTTGTAAACAGACATGCCTTTTGCCAGAACATATGTCTTCATCTCTTTCCTCCCCCCTCTTCTGAGTATTTCAGCCAGAACCCTCTGAAGCAATTACTTGGCTCGTGATAAAGTGCTGAGAATTACCAACAGCTTAGGGAGAGAATTCACAGCACAGGAGCGGATTTAAGCAATTTAAAAGCCTTGAGGGTTCTTAACCTGAGGTCCTTGGACATGTTTTTAAAAATATGTTAATAACTGTATTTCTTGCATAATTGGCTTCCTTTGAAATCCTATTATTTTATATCGTGCATTAAAAATATGATCTTATAAAGGAGCCCATAGGTTTCACCAGGCTGCCAAAGGGGTCCAATGCAAAAAAGAAGGGGCTAAAAACCTATATGCTGCTTTCCTTGGTAAATGCTTAGTACCAGAGACAGTGTGGAATAGTACAAAGAGATAGAAATAGTACAAATAGTACAAAGTTCTAGAAAATATAAGATCGAGGTTTTGGCATCAGCTGAGCCTGGTTCACAAGTGACTTAAGGACTCTGATCTTCATAGTTTCATCAGCTATAAAATGGGAATAATGATAATACTTTTCCCACCGATCTCATAAGGATGTGATGATCATATGAGATCATAGGTGTGAAAGCTCTTTGAAAAATTCGAATGTGGCATGTGCAAGGTATATTAACAATGTCGTGCAATGCCTGCTCCCTAGGGCCGGTGGATCACATGGGGTTGGGAATTCTGAGCTGCTATGGGCTAAATCAATCAATGTCCACATAAAACCTGAAATTAAGTCTGAAATCAATATGGTTAGCTCCTAGGAGCAGAGGGCCACCGATTTGCCTGAGGACGTGGGGCAAACTGGCCCAGGTCAAAATTCCCATGCAGATCAGTAGTGGCATTGGCCTTTGAGCAGTGATAGCACTTCCAGATTGGATGGGATAGGAAGACACAGTATGAAAAAAAAAGTAATTTGCATGGCTTCTAAAAATAATCTTAATATTATATGGATTGTGTTTAAGTCATAACTACTTTTAGGAGATATTTTGGCACTGAAACAGAACTTTGGGCTGTTGCATTGAAGACAGCATTGTTGGACATTATTATTAGGCAACTTGTTGTTTGTCTTTTGCTCTACAAGAGGATCGCGTTATCAGGTGACACCATGATATGCAGGTGTATTGGGTTTAAGTGAGAGAGGGCAAAAGTCACCAGTCTCACTTTCTCCTCTGCAGCATCTGGGTCCAGTGTCCAGATATAGATCAGGATGGCTGAAGATGGTGGCTCTGGATGCAGTGGGAGACCTTGGCCTTTTTCAGCTAAGGTCTTCAATAGTTCTTGGTTTGACTGAGGCAACACCCAATCGGTGATTAAGAATAAGTAAAAAATGAAGCAGAGAATGGCCTCTTTTACCTAGTCAGAGAGAGAAAGAAAGAGAGAGAGAGAGAATGAATCATTCTGGGAGGGGAAGACCATCAGGGTTTCTGGCCAAAACAGAAACAATTACTATTTACATTCATTCTGTGGTATAGTAGATAGCTGGAATCAGAAAGACCTGAGTTCAAATCCTGCCTTGGACAAGTGTTTAGCTAGCTTTGTCACTTAACCTTTCTTTGCCTCAGTTTTCTGAACTTTTAAATGAGTGTAATAATAACGCCTCCCTCCCAGGGTTGTTAGAAAGCTCAAATGAGATAGTATTTGTAAAGTGCTTAGTACAGTGCCTGGCATGTAGT
The DNA here is from genome assembly GCA_028646595.1 of Phalanger gymnotis. Classification (NCBI taxonomy): domain Eukaryota; kingdom Metazoa; phylum Chordata; class Mammalia; order Diprotodontia; family Phalangeridae; genus Phalanger; species Phalanger gymnotis. The sequence continues at coordinate 8,077 of JAQQSZ010006935.1, forward strand.
GGATGGGTATATAAATGTAGATAATTAATAAATAATAATAATAATAATAAATGCTAAATATTCTTATTTCTGAAACTGTTGACTTTTCTTCCTTTGTCCTTCAGGATTTTTACTTAGGAACCAGAATAAGAGGAGTAAAATGCACATCTGTGCCCACTCATATTACATCAAACCACAGTTTAAAAATATGGTTTTATAAAATAGCCCATCAGCTTCACCAGGCCACCAAGGGGGTCCAATGCAAAAAAAAAATGTCACTTTTTGCTTCTTTGTCCTTTAAATATTGATTGGGGATTTCGGTGATTCATCCAGTACTGAAGGAAGGGGCAAGGTTGTGGAGTGACTTTTAGTGATCTTTGAAAGACTGAGAATTTTGAGAAATCCTGGAGAATGAGAGAGATGTCGCCGGATTTGTGGAGAAGACAATGAAGTCGGCAAATGATAGGTCAGTGAGTTTAACTATAATTCTGGCAAAATTTTAGGATGTATTGTTAAAGGGATAGTTATCAAGAAATCAAGAAGTTATCTAGAAAAAGAAATGTTGATCACAAAGAGCCAGCCTGACTTCACCAAGAAAAGGTCATGTTATTGTTCATCATTTCAGTCTTGTCTGACTCCTTGTGACCCCTTTTGGGGTTTTCTTGGCAAAGATCCTTGCGTGGTTTGCCTTTTCCTTCTCCAGCTCATTTTACAGATGAGAAAACTGAGGCAAACAGGGTGAAGTGACTTGCCCAGGGTCTTTGAGGCTGGATTTGAAATTATTCCAGACCTAGAGCTCTATCCACTGTGCCACATGGTTGCCCTTCATTTTATTTTTTAGGAATACTATCATGATAGACCTGAGAAATGTTATAGAGAGGATATAGAGAGATTTAAACCTAACAAAAACTCTTATACTATTTTTATGGAAGAAATGAAAAATGTGGGCTAATGATAATACATTTAGGTGGATTCAAAACTGAAACTGATTGACTGGCTGGTGCCATAGAGCGGTCATTAATGATTGAATGTCAACACAGAACTAGATCTCCAGTGGAGAGCTTTAGAAATTTTTGCTTGGCCCTATACTCTGATATTTTTGTCAATGACTCAGATAAAAGCATAGCTGGCATGCTTATCAGACCTCCAGATGATTAAAAAATTGGGAGGAATCATTTACATGTTGGATGACAGTATTCAAAAGTATCTTGACAAACTAAACTATAGAGTCAAATATTTAAAGATGAAATTTAATAGGAAAAACTGTAAAAATCTTACATAGAGATTAAAAAAAAATAAATTCCTCAAGTACAAAATGGAGGAAGCACAATGAAATAATGTCGTTATTGTTGTTCAGTTGTTTTTCAGTCGTGTTCGACTCTTCGTGATCCTATCTGGGGTTTTCTTGGCAAAGATACTAGATTTGCCATTTCCTTCTCCAGCCTATTTTACAGATGAGGAAACTGAGGCAAACAGGGTGAAGAGACTTACCCAGGATCATACATCTAGTAAGTGTTTGAGGCTGAATTTGAACTCAGGAAGTTGTCTTTCTGACTTCAGGCCTGACCCTCTCTCCACTGCACCACTTAGTTGTTATAACTAGATAATAGTTAATCTGAAAAAAAATCTAAGAATATTGGTGCATCACAATTTGAATATGGATCAGCAGGATCCATATGACAGTCACAAAAGCTAATGTGATCTTAGATTGCATCAAGAGAGACACAGTGTCTACAAGAGGGAAGTGAGAGTCCATAAGTACTCTGCCCTCAGTCAGGTTGTATCTGTAACATTTTTTTCTTTTCAGTTCTGGGCACTATCTTTTAGGAAGGAAAATTATAAGCTGTAGAACAACCCATGGAGAGCCACCAGTGCATAGGAGCAAGCACAAATCTCTAGGGCCCTCCACTAGAGCTCTCTTTGCATGGAGACATTAAATCACTAATGACTACTCTTTAGGTCTAGCATTCAATCATTTTTGAACCCATCTAAGTATATTATGGGGCAGCTAGATGGCTCAGTGGATAGAGTGCTAGGCCTGGAATCAGGAAGACTCTTCTTTCTGAGTTCAAATCTAGCCTCAGACCTTTACTATCTTTGTGACCCTGGGCAAATCACTTTGTTGGGCCTGGAGTCAGTAACACCTGAGTTCAAATCTGGCCTCAGACATTTACTAGCTGTGCGACCCTGGGCAAGTCACTTAACCCTGTTTGCCTCAGTTTCCTCATCTGTAAAATGAGCTGGACAAGGAAATGGCAAACCACTCCAGTATCTTTACCAAGAAAAACCCAAATGGGGTCACAAAGAATCGAATGTGACTAAAAGAATGACTGAACAATGAGTATATTATTCTGTCATGTGAGGATCCGTTAAAGCAACCGATGATGTTTAACCTGGAAAACCAAAGACTTAGGATATACATAAAGGACTGTGATGTGGAAGAAAAAGCAAAATCATGCTTGGTTTCAGAGGGCAGAACTAGGAATGGTGGTTGGAAGTTTCAGAGTGGCAAGTTTAGAATTAATATAAAGAAAATTAATATTAATGAAAATTATTTAATTAATTAACATTAATATAAAGACAATCTTCCTAACAATTAGAACTATCCAAAAGTAGAATAGAACCTTGGGCGAGGAGTGTTTTTCCTTTCACTGGAAGAGCAGCAAAAGCTGTTTGACCAATTGCTGGAAGATTTGTAGAAGGAATTCTTAGTCAGCTATGGGCTGGATTCGGTGGCTTCTGAGGTCCCTTACAACACTGAGATTTTGTGATCCTTTGATCCATTCATCACAACCAAGCTGGGTCATGGGAAGATATAAACACTGATGTACTGATGGTGGAGCTGTGAATTGGCACAATCATTCTGGAAAACAGTCTGAAATGATACTAAAATATCCATGAAACTGTACATACCCTTTGACTCAGTGAAACTACGACTAGACATATCCCAAGGAGATCTAAAGCAGAGGGAAAGATAGAGGGGAAAGGTCCTACACACATATGTGCCCTATTGAGTAGTAAAAGAGAACTAGAATGAGAGAGGACGCCCGTGGCTTGGGAAGTGGCTCAACAAATTGCGGTGTAGGAGTATAGTGGAATATTATTGCACCATAACAAGGGATGAAGGGGTAGCCAGGAAGAGTGGGTAGAGCTGGCTTTGGAGTCAGGAAGACCTGGGTGTGATGTCCTGTCTCTGACATTACTGGCTGTGTGAGCTTAAGGGAGTTACTTAACTTCTCAGTGCCCCAGGCAACTCTCTAAAGCTATAAATGCAGAGGAGGCTCCTGTCTGTATAGGCATAGAGAATGTCTTCATCTAGCATTCCCATATCAATGAAATCACAGATGAGAGAGGGGAAGGGGAAAGAAAGGGAGGGAGAGGAAAAGACAGAGGGAGAGGAGAGGGAAAGAGAGGGAGAGGGAGATAGAGAGCGAGGGGGTGGGGGGAGAAGAGAAGAGGGAAGAGACGAGGAAAGAGAAGAGAAGAGAAGAGTAATTCAGAAAGGAGAGTCAGAGAGAGAGAGAGAAAAGAAGGAAGGAGGAAGGAAGGAAGGAAGGAAGAAGGGAGGGAGGCAGGGGAGGGAGGCAGGGAAAGAAAGAAGGAGGGAAGGAGGAAGGGAGGAAGGAAGGAAGGAAGGCATGAAGGAAGGAAGAAGGAAAGAAAGAAGGAAGGAAAGAAGGAAGGAAGAAGGAAGGAAGGAAGGAAGAAAAGAAGGATGAATTTGAAAAATTCAAAGAAACTTGTATGAATTGATACAGAGTAAAATAAAAGAAAGGCAGCTAGGAGGTACAGTGGGTAGAGTGCCAGGCCTAGAGTCAGAAAGACTCTTCTTCTTGAGTTCAAATCTGGCCTCAGACACTCACTAGCTGTGTGATGCTGGGCAAGTCACTTAACTCTGTTTGCCTCAGTTTTCTCATCTGTAAAATGAGCTGAAGGAGAAGGAAATAGCAGACCGCTCCAGTATCTTTGCCAAGAAAACCCCAAATGCGGATACAACTGAAACAACTGAACAGCAACAACCAAGTTAAAGGAACCAGTAAAACAATCCATACAATGAGCATAATAATGTAAAAGAGCATCAGTGAAAAATTTCACAACTCTGATCAATGCAGTAAGCAATTAGGAATTCAAGGGACTGATAGTGAACCATGTTACTCATTTTTTTTTGGCAGAGAGGTGGTGGACGATAAGTGAAGAATAAGGTATACATTTCCAGACATGGTCAATATGTTGATTTTTGCACTTGACTCTACTTGAATGTTACAAAGGAAAAATTCTTTGGGGATGGGGATCGTTGGGAAATGAGAGTGATTTTTTTAAAAAAGAGCATCAATAAAACAGTCAAAAATAAAATGTAAAATTGGTAAAGAAACATTATGTCTATTACATAACCCAGACACAGCAGACAACTTGCTCTGTCAAAACAAACAACAAAAAAGTACTTCAAGTTGATTTGGCATGAATTGTGAAATCATGCTGATGCCTAATGATCACCAATTTCCTCTTCAAATGCTTATGCATGACTGTTTTAGTGATTTGTTCTAGGATTTTACTTGGGATTGATGTCAAGCTTTCTTTGTAACATATTTTTTTATTTTGTTAAATATTTCCCAATTATATGTTAAAAAAACTTTTAACATCCGTTTTTTTAAAATTAGAGTTCCAAATTCTCTCCCTCTTCCACCCTTCCCCCTAGAAGGCAAACAATATGATATTGATTATACATGTGGAGTCATGCAAAACGTATTTCCACATTGGTCATGTTGCAAAAGAAAGCACATACGCAGAAACCAAGAAAAATAAAGTTTAAAAAAAAGTATGCTTCAATCTACAAACAAGATAAATACTGGGTAATCAGAGATAATCTCAGGAGGAAGGCATTAGCATAGAACTCGACCACAAAAGATTTAATGCAGAAGGTAGGGTTTTTAACAGACACTTAAAGGAAGCCTGGGGAGCTATGAGGAAGAGATGAGAAGATAGAGAATTCCGGACATGGAGTCTGGAGATAGAATGTCTTATGTAAGACCAGTACCCCTGGATTACAGAGTATGTGCAGAGGGGAGTAAAGTATAAGAAACAAGATAGGTGGGAAGGGGCCAACTTATAAATTATTTTAAAAGATAAGCAGAGGAAGACCATTTTCCTTAAAGAAAATAGAAATAAAATTAGCATGGGCAACTAGGTGGCCCAGTGGATAGAACACTGACTCTGGAGTCGGGAGGACCTGAGTTCAAATTCAGCCTCAGATACTTATTAGCTGTGTGTAGTAGGAAGGCCAAATTTATGATCTCAAATATAATCATGTATATGTTTGAATGGTCCAAAATAGCAAGGTATGAGAGATTCTCTAAGGAGAAAACAACAAGAAATTTATTTAGGCCCCACCGCAGCAAAAA
>JAQQSZ010006936.1:0-13454 GCA_028646595.1 Phalanger gymnotis
GGAAGTCATTGGCTTGTTTTTCATGGTTTTCTCTCATCCTTCTCATTTCTCTTCCCAATTTTTCCTCTACTTCTCTAACTTGCTTTTCCAAATCTTTTTTGAGCTCTTCCGTGACCTGAGACCAGTTCATGTTTTTCTTGGAGGTTTTTGTTGTAGGCTCTATGACTTTGTTAACTTCTTCTGACTGTATGTTTTGGTCTTCTTTGTCACCAAAGAAGGATTCCAAAGTCTGAGACTGAATCTGAGTGTGTTTCTTCTCCACCTGGCCGTGTTCCCAGCCAACTTACTTGACCCTTGTGTTTTTCAGCAGGGTATGACTGCTTGTAGACTAAAGAGTTCTATGTTCCATGGTTGGGCAGATGTGCTTCTTCATCAGCACTCCTTCTTCCCCAAGAACCCCCTACCCAGACTGGGCTTAGATCTTCAGCAGGTTCTTCACTCCTGCTCTAATCACCCACTTAATTCTTCCCACCAGGTGTGCCTGGGGCCAGAAGCAAATGCAGCTCTAGTTCTAAAGCTGCCCCACCTCCACTGACCCAAGGGCAGTGGCCAAACCACAAACTCCATCCCCGCAGCTTTTCCCACTAACCTTCTCTGTTGTCTTTGCTGTTTGTGGGTTGAGAGTTCTGGGAACTGCTGCAGCTCACTGATTCAGGGTGCTAGGGCACACTCCGCCCAGCTCCCTATCTCGTTGGTCTGGACTGCCCACACTGGGCTCTGCTCTGCTCAGCTCCCCTCCCCTCAGCTCCCAGCTTCGTGCGGGATAGACCTTACTCACAGACCGTCCAGGCTGTCCTGGGCTGGAGCCCTGCTTCCCTCTGCCACTTTGTGAGTTCTGCAGTTCTAGAATTGGTTCAGAGCCATTTTTTACAGGTTTTTGGAGGGACTCGGTGGGGAGCTCACGTTAGTCCCTGCTTTCCAGCCGCCATCTTGGCTCTGCCCCACCAAGTCCTTGTTATAACTTTGAGGTCAAACTTGCTTCCTTATCTTAAAAGTTTCAGTCCATCTTCTTTTCTTAGCCACATTTTAAGCATTTAAAAAACCCTTTGACCATATTTGAATGAAAACAAAAGAATAATCTTTCCTGCCTTTGCTGGGTGCATCATTCCATTCTTGGCTAGGAGTCTATCATTTATATATTTTACCTAAGGTGTGGTACCGAAATCCAAGTCCCATTCTCAAACACCCTATTGCCAAATATCTATTTCTGAAATCTGCCTTTCCTTTCTGAATCTTTTGCTTCCATTTATAGCCATAAGAAACACACCTAATGCACTTTTAGGGTCTTTAGGTTTTTTGTCCTAAATTTTAAACTTTGTAAATGCTTCCCAGATTCTTTATGGAAGTAGTATTTTTGTTCACGTGAATCACCAGAAGTGGATAGTAGTCATCCTCTTTGACAAGTCTTGGGAGATTCTCTGTTTTGTCTTTAATATATGCTCTGAGAATATGGCAGATCTATATCTATTTTTTCATTGTTCTCAAACAATTGTTTCAGTATCTTTCCACAAGGATTCAGCAACCATTACTTTTCTTCCTCAATGTCTTACCAAGTAACACTTGTGAACCTACTTTACCATTTTTTAGAGTATAACAAAGTTTTTCTTCCTCAAAGAATTGTGTTTCTCAGTCATCAAGAAGAGCTACCAATTTGTTTATCAGCTCTTGCCTTATTCTTCCATGTGACATTATTTTAATCTTCAACATCCTGACACAGATCAGAATTGATTTCTGGCTCTTTAGATCATATGGCATCTGCTTGAACTTATCCACACTTGATAAACTTATTGTTCTTCCAGGTAGTTCTTTCCTTCTTTGATAGATGTAATCATCAAAAGTAATTTTATTAACTTTTCTTAACCTGAGATCTACCTCCTTGTGTCTTTTACTTATCGGTACTGGTTCAGTCCCACAGGGTGTCAAAATCCAGTTTCATCTCTCAGAATAATATTGCAGACATTCCAATTTATGCTATCAACAGAAGTGTTTTTTTAAAAAATTGCCTCCTTCCATACTTAAAAATGAGGAATTTTGACTAGATGATAGTTTCAAGGTCCCTTTCAGTTCTAACATTCTACCCTTCTTATGTTCTAATTATTTGTTTGTATCTGCTCATTTAAGGGTACCACCATAATAGCAGTACTGTCTTCTGTTCTGCATGACGATGAAGAGTTCCCCAATCCAGACCAGTTTGACCCAGGTCACTTCCTGGATGAAATTGGCAAGTTTAAGAAGAGTGACTATTTCATGCCTTTTTCAGCAGGTAAGACATTCATCTAAAGGTGTGCATCAAAGACAGATTGACAGCTCAGAGGACCTCATTACATGTGACCTTGATCAAATGATTTCATTTCTCTTGGATTCACTAAGTATGTATGCCAAAAGATTGTGTTGGATTAGGTGACCATTATGTTCCTTCCAAGTTCTAAAACTAGGGAGTTGGGCAGAGACATAGTACATCATTCTTTTAGTTGTCCTTTAGCTATGGTTCATCAACTAAACTAAATGAGTTGGGTTTCAGGGTAGTAGTCTGAGCTTATTACAAAAAGAGGCAGAACTGGGATAGTGACCATTCTATTTTGCATCCACAATCCACAAGCTCCCTTAAGCCCCTATATTAAATACTATCCTCCCAGTCACCCTCAACCAGGATCTACTTCTCAGACAAAGTCTTCCCAGCTTTTATGTTAGCGTGGTACAATCTTGTATCTTATGAAGCCAAGGATGGGGAGTGTGCTATCTTAAGGCCTTTTACTCAGGTAACATTATGGATGAAGTCACTGAAGGTCTAATCTTAGAGTTTACAATTTTGTAGAAATGTGACTCCTGATTAGGACACATAGGTATGGAACATCTTTTTCTAGTTATGTAGATTTTAATTGGGATCTCTTAGTACAGAATTATAGATGATGATCTGCCTTCTCCTTTCACCTTCATTTCTTGGGGGAACCTATTCGCTATCAGGTAATATTGGTGATAGCCATGTCTAGGGCGGGCAGACATGACTGTTGGTGGGCAGCTACCTGTCCCTGACATTGTGGTCTCCAATGCCATGACCTGCCTAATTTGTTATAATGCTTTGATAACAGCTAGGATTGAGTAGTTAAGACAAGTGGCTGGATGGCCATGAAGTTGTGGGGTAGACTCTCAAGGTGTTTTCTGTCCACAATGTCGATAGGATGCTCCCAAAGGGAATGTTGATCATTCTTCTGTCAACTTCCCCATCACTCTGAATAGCCATAACTTTAGATCTTGAGATTATAAATGAGTGATTGTTTTCTCCCTAGGGCAATGACTTTGGTTATTATAGCTTTATGTTTGTTATAGAAAAGTGTGCTGGGAGTCACAAAGACTCATCTTCCTGAGTTAAAATCTGGCCTCACATCTCTTAATTATGTTCACCTCAGTTCCTCAACTGTAAAATGAACTAGAGAAGGAAATGCCAAACCACTCCAGTACCTTTGCTCAGAAAACCTCAGAGGGGTCATTAAGAGTTGTGACTAAACAACAACAAATATTTCCTTATGTGGAGGTAAGTGAGTATATTTTTATATCTTGTGTGTTCTTTCAGCACCATTACCTTAAACTAGTTAACTATTTCCCATTCTCCAGCCTCGCTTATGGGCTCCGATAGTTATTTGGGAAATTATAAGGAAGTTATGAAGACTGGAGGTTGTGTCAAATCTGGTTTGGAACCTAATGTGTGATTTGTCCTAAAATTCTCCTTTCCCTTCATCCTGTCCTTTCAACCTTGGCAATGAGATCATTTTCTGATCTGTTGTGCCCAGGCTATTTGCCACAGGTTATTCATAAAAGATTGAGTTTCTCCTATTGGTTCAAATGTGGGGTGGGGTAAGAAGTTCAAGAGTCATGAAATGGGATCTCAATCAGAACTGAGGAATAGAAGTACAGGTATCACCTATTTGTGGTGTAGTTGGGTCAAAGGCCATGCACAGTTTAGTATCTTTCATGGCATAGTTTCAAACCGATGGGGACCTGAGCCATGCTATCCTGAAAATGCTCTTGCTCCCTGCTGTATCATTACTGCACTCTCAGAGTGAGTGATCCCTTCTCCTTTCCCACAGCCAAAACCTGGGATCCTGTCTGGTCAACACCACTAGACCTAGCATCGGGAAACTGCAGGGTGGGTGTGGCCATTCTATCTTTCTCCACTCAGACATCTGATCCTCATACTGGGTTAGATGTCAGTTTGTGAAGTGAAAGTTCCAAAGGCCTTGAGGTGATAGTTTTTGAGGCCTAGTCTGCTTTCTCCAGGGCTGCTCTGTGGAAATTTGAGGACAAGAAGCCAAAGTAGAAATAGGAAAAAAAAAATCTACCATTCACCACCTAAAGAAAATCCCAGGAGGAAAACTTACAAGAATGTCATTGTGAAGCTTCAAAACTCCCAGATTAAGGAGAAACTATTTCGAGCACCAAAAAAAGAAAACAATTTAAATAGTGCAGAGACACAATCAGGATTTCAGAAGACCTACCAGTTTGTACATTAGAGGACCATAAGTTTTGGAATATTATATTTAAAAGAACAAAAGATCTGGGGTTATGACCAAGAATAACTCACCCTGTAAAGTTGTATATAATCTTGAATAAAAAAAAATGAATGTTTGATCAACTGAAAGACTTTCAGGTATTTCCGACAAAACACCAGAACTCAACAGAAAATTTGACATAAAATATTCAAAAGAAATATAAGGAAAACATTGATGACCAATTATAAGGGATTGATTAAGTCATACTCTTTACTCCTTATATATGAAACTATTATCAGTATTCTTTACAGTGTCGTCATGACTATGGTAGTTTGAAAGAAAAGTTGGGGCTGAGTTTTATATGACATGGTGTTTCTAAAAAAAGTTAGGCAGGAAAAGGCAAAAAAGCAGCAATTATTTGAAAAACAACATGAAAGGAAGAACTGATATAGAGGAAGCTAGTGGAGGTGTAGGGCTGCTAATGTTGGAATCTTACTTTCATTGGATCTGTGTTGAAGAGGATACAATAAGAACATCTCTAGGGGTGTAGTAGTCTTCTGGACTTGTAGAGAAATGAGAAGAATAGCAGACAGGGTTGAGGGAGGGACTTTTGGAAGATTATGTAAATTAATATTTAAGAGGGCTGGGGAGGGGAAAAGAGCCTCTTAGAGGAGTGGGTAGAATAAAGAATAAGGGCATAAGGGGAGAAGATAAGGTAACGAGGATATTCACAAATAGGAATTATAACTTTGAATGTGAATGGGATGAATTTACTCATAAAATGGAAACAGGTAGCAGAATGGATTAAAAATCAGAACTGAAATTTATATTGCTTAAAAGAAACACTCATGAAAGAGAGATACACTTGGAGTTAAAATGGAGAGTTGGAATAGTATTTATCATGCTTCAGCTCCTGCAAAAAAGGCAGAGGTAGCAATCATGATCTCAGACAAAGTTATGGCTAAAATAGATGTAATTAAAAGATGTAAGCATAGTAACTACATCTTGAAAAAGGTACTATAGACAATAAAGCAATATCAATACTGAACCTATATGCAGCACATGCTTTAACATGTAAATTTTTAGAAGAAAATTTAAATGAATTACAGATGGAGATAGATAGCAGTGCTATAATGGTAGGAGACTTTCACTGTTCCCTCTCAGAACTAGAAATCTAGCCAATAATAAATATGAAGATTTAAAATAATTCAAGGAAGTGAATAGAATTTTAGATAATTCAGATATGATAGATATCTGGAGATACTTGAATGAAAATCAAAAGATTTTCCTCTGCATTTCTTGGTATCTTTACAACAATTGACCATATATTAGGACATAAAATTTTTTTAGTTAAAAGCAGAAATATTAAAAGTATGCTTTTCAAGTCCTAATGTAATACAATTATATTAGTAAAGGACCACAAAAACATAGATTAAAAACAGAATTGAGTTTAAAGAACCTTATCTTAAATAATGACTGGGTTAAAGAACAAGTCATAGAAATAATAAATAATTTTAATAAAGAGAATGATGATAATGCAACCATGTATCAAAACCTCTGGGATACAATAAAAGCTATCATGAGAGGAAAATTTGTATTTCTAAATGCTTACATTAGTAGAGAAAGAACAGACCAAGGAATTGGGTATGTAATTTTAAAAAATAGAAAAAAAGACAAAGTAAAAATCCCCAATAAGATACCAAATTGGAATTCCTAAAAATTAAAAGTGAGATTAAAAATGAGTGTACAAAAACACAGTGAATTAACAAATAAAACTAGGAGCTAATTTTATGAAAAAATCAATAAAACAATAAAATATTGGTTAATGGGATTTAAAAAAGAAAGGAGAAAACCAAATCACTAGTATTAAAAACAAAAAGGGTAAATATACCACTAAATGAAGATGAAATTAAAGCTATTATTAGGAGTTAGTTTACCAATTGCATGAGAATAAATTCAACAATTTATGTGAAATGGAAGAATATTTACAAAAATTTAAATTGCCTAGATTAGCAGAAGGGGAAATAGATCTATTTTAGGAAAAAGAAATTGAATAGCTGATAAAAGAGCTTCCTAATAAAAAAAGCACCAAGACCAAATGGATTTACGAGTGAGTTTATCAATATTCAAAGATCAATTAATTCCAATATTGAGTAAATTATTTGAAAAAATAGTCAAAGAAGGCATCCTACTAAACTCATTTTATGAAACAAATATGATACTGATACTTTAACCTTCAAGAGCAGAAATAGAGAAAGAAAACTATAGACTATTTCCCTAATGAATATGGATACAAAAATCCTAAATAAAATACTTGCTAAAAGATTACAACAATATTTCCCAAAGATTATACTTTATTACCAAGTGGGATTTATACCAAGAATGCAGGGATTGTTTAACATAAGGAAAACTACTAACGTGAATGATTATACCAATAGTAAAAGTAAAAAAGAATCATGTGATTATATCAATAAATGCAGACAAAGCTTTTGATAAAATACACCACTCATTTCTAATAAAAACACCCGAAAGTATGGATATAAATGGATTTTATGCTAAATTGATTAAACACACATTTAAAACCATGGGAAATCATTGTTTGTAAGGGGAATAAGTTAGAAACCTTCACATTAAGATCAGGTGTGAAAGAAGGATGCCCACTGTCACCAATATTATACAATGTTTTATTGGAAATCCTAGCAACAGCAAAAAGTGAAGAAATGAAAATAGAAGGAATCAGAATAAGAAATGAGGTAACAAAACTATTTCTTTTAAAAATGTTTTAATTTAGACAGACACTAAAACTTATATATATAAAAAATTAAAAGAAACAATATAAACAAATCTAAAAGAAGAAACAAAAACATGTCATGTACTAATGTGAACTAACAGCAGAACATAGGAAAGCATTCAGAATATATAGCAATAGCTTATCATTTCAAGAAGGCCTATATGTTTAATTCCATGTATTATATTGAAAGCTGTGCATCTTTTCTTTTCTTCCTTCTAGGTTTTCTTTTTTTCTCTGCTGTACATTTTTTACTTTATTCTTTTTTTCTCTTCCCCCCCCACCACCCTCAGGCTACAATTGAGCATGGATATATTTATATATAGGTATTAATGTACAAATATGCATGTACATAGATATACATACATACATACATACATACATACATACATACATACACACATACACACACTTTCCCTAGGAGATTCCACTCCTTATCTTGTTTTTACGTTTGTGCATATCTTTTTTCCTATGTCTCCTAACTCCTATATTTTACTTCTACCTGCTCACTTGCCCTCCTATTACTTAACCTATCCTTACTCCAGCAATCCCTCCATTATCCTCCCATTCATCTAAATCTAAACATCCTTCTATATCCCCCTTTAAACCTATTCCCTCACCCTCCCCTCTAAAGATCCTTCCTTTATCGTCTTCCCCCTCCCTATCCTTTTAGAGTTTTATTTCTTTCTAAATTTAGTACACTTTTACAATCTTTTAAATGTGTATGTATTTTCCCCTCTTCAATCCATTCCTGATGAAAGTAGATTTCCAGAACTAACAGCCCCTCTCCCCCATCTAATTCCTCTGTATTTGTTCTTCTTCTTGCATCTCATTTCTGTAATAAGATGATAACTCTTTTAGCTATTCTTGAATGGTTTTACTTTTTGAATATCATACTCAGGTCTACCCCAATCTTTCTTATAAGCTACATAATTATTAGTGGCAATCTTTGACATAGCATTTACATTTTCAATACACAGAAGGCAAACATTCTATCCTTATTTCGTCCTTTGTAATTGGTCATTGATATGTACCTTATATTTCTCTTAGCTTTTGTATGTCAAATCTTCTATAGAGTTCAGATTTTTTTCTAAACAAAGTCCTGAAAGTCTAGCAGTTGATCAAATGTCCACTTATTTTCATTCAGAATTATGCTTGGCTTTGCTGGGTATGATATTATTCTCTTGAGGCCCATTTGTTTTGCCCTTTGATATACAGTGTTCCAAGGCCTGTGATCTTTAGTGTTGCCAACACTAGGTCTTGTGTGATTATCAGTGTGGTACTCATACTTAAATTGTTTTTTTTCTTATTGCTTGTAATATTTTGTTCTTGACCTGGGGGTTTTTGAATTTAACTATAATCTTCCTGTGATTTTTCCTCATAGGAGCTCTTTCAGATGGTGGTCCGAGGATTTCATCCATTCTGGATAGGTAGAAAAGAATGACCAAGTGAGTCTAGGCAATCCCTTACTTTACTTGTGAACATACATAACTTCCTTCAGTATTCCCAACTTGTAAATAATGTGGAAAATTAAGTTAGATAAACCCAAAACCATAAGCAGTTTTATTATAGAATATTAGTTGTTTTCCATAGAATACCAATCCATATGAAACCATGATAATAATTGTATTATTAATATCCTCTGATTTACAAAAAACACCAGACCCAATGCTCTATCTACTGTGTGACCTATCTCCCCCAGATCCACCATACTCTTGTTTATACATTCATACTCCTTTCCTGTTCTACCCTACTGTGATCCTCCCTCTGAATTTATTCTCTGATACTTTATAAGAAATTTCAGAGGCAGCAACAGGTAAGTACAGAATGGTGGACAGGAAGTAGAGACTACAGCAAACAAACAGACACAAAGCAAGAAGACACCTGTTCTGGACTAGGCTTAACTCAACCCAGTCAAAGCCTTCACATTTAGGAATAGAATACAACATGACACTTGTGGACCATTAAATATTTAATAAATAATTTGACTCAAACATAAAAATGAATAAATAAGGAGACAACACTGCCTCAAATGTGCAAGGGAACTCTTCCACTTCCATATCAGTCACAGCAGTGTGTCCAATGAGAAAGGTCTATTGATATTCATATCACTGAGAGTTCTGTGAAGCCTATGAAGCCTCATAGATTGGGCTCTTTATACCTCTGGCAGACAGGAAGGCATATCAGTGTTTTCATCCCTACTCCTCTAGATCTATCTGGTCCTAAATAGAGCTTCTTGGCTCCTTTAAAAAGAAACTAGACCAAAAGAGACAAAACTACATCCATGAGAGTCATTTGTATGGACCAGTCCCACCTCAGTAGTCAACCAAAAGGGACTTGGTAAATGAACTAGAAATAGTCAGAATATTCAGAATGTTCACACTCTAAAGTAGAAAGGGGGACCTCCACTTTGCCTAGAAGCAGGCTCACCAAAGAGCCATAAACTCCCAGGCCTGGACTTTTATTGGACAACCCTGCATTACACCTTCTCAGGACATCCCCACCACTATTTTAAAATTTCACTGTCCTCCACAAATAAGCCATGCAGTGTTCTGAACAGATTGTCCATGTCCTCAATCCATAACTATTTCCTAACATCTCAAGGAAGCATAAATTCTCTTTCCTGAATGCTTTCACCCAGTGCTATATGAGTCTTCAAACAGTCACTGTGGCCCAGATCTTAAACAGACCTACACATTTTCTTGGAAAATTACAATTGACACAAATGCAGTTATACAGATTCAACAAGGAAAAAAAAAACATTTTACAAAGCTTGCTTAATACTTTACAAGATCTATCTAGGTGCTGACCTTGCCCGACCCAAAGGCAAATGAAGAAAAAAAAAGAAAAGAAAATTCTTATTTCGGAATGAAACCCTGCAAGTACAGAGCTTCCCAGATTATTCTGATTTCTACCTGAAGGGATTTATGGTACAAGGTAGACTGGTGGTGACCTACTAATTCTTAGGCTTGGTGTTTATAAATCACCTGTGGGTTCTGGGGACCTGAGTCACTTCACCCTCTCCATCTTTGGTAAAGTCTACCCTTTTCCTTGGAGGCCAGACTCACAGAATTAGTTTAATTCAAAAAAAATAAACAGTATGGTAGAGGAAGCCAAATTTTTTCCATGGATCCATAAAATACATAGGGAAGGTAATCAATATATCCAGGTATACCTTTACACAGAGGAAACACCAAATGAAGCCACAAAGGCCAAACAAAGTTTTCTCCAAGGATCTCTGCCACAGCAAGAATTGGTTGGTTGTTGTCCTTTGTCATCAAACAGGAAGAAAATGACATCACTATGCTGGAGTCAAGTTTCAATGTGTCCAACTGCATATGGTCAGACCAATGCAAGCTTGGAATGCTCTATTGCATGTGGGGCACAAATGGTCTGTGTGAACATCTGGGGTGGATACTCCAAATTTGTACATCCTGCATTTCCTTTGAACTGTTTCAATTTTGCTTTGCTCAGAGGTCATTGTACCTTCTCTGATGTGGGCATGCCATGCTGAGCAGTCCTGTACCAGAGTCTTTCATGTCACGTAATCAATTCCAAAGTTCTTAAGAGAGACCTTGAGAGTGTCCTTGTATCACTTCTTCTGACCACCATGTGAATGCTTGCCCTGAATGAGTTCTCCATAAAACAGCCTTTTTGGCAAACAGTACATTTTGCATTTGAACAATGTGGCCAGCCCATCAAAGTTGCACTCACTGAAGCAGACGTTGAATTCTTGGCAATTTAGTTTGAGTAAGGACCTCAGTGTCTTGTACCTTATACTGACATGTGATCTGCAGAATCTTCCTAAGACAATTCAAACAGAAGCGATTCAGTTTCCTGGCATGGGGTTGATATACCGTCCAGGTTTCACAGGCATACAACAGTGAGGTCAACTCTGTGGACTTTCAGTTTGGTAGTCACTCTAATACCTCTTCTCTCCCATACTTTCCTTCAGAGCCTCCCAAATACTGAGATAGCTCTGGAAATGCATGTATCAACCTCATTATCGATGTGTACATCCTTGGAAATTGCTCTACCAAGGTAAATGAACTTATCGACAGCATTCAAGACTTCTTCATTTGCTGTAACCAATGGTTTCACATATAGATGATGTGTTGATGGCTTAAGTTTTTTGGTTTTAATTGTTAGGCCAAAATTAGCAAGAGCAGCAGGGAATTGATCCATACTTTGTTGCATCTCAGTTTCTGAGGCTGCATTGAATGCACAGTTATCCACAAACAGAAATATGGATTCACAAGTGAATTTTAATAAACCTTTAAAGAACATTTAATTCCAATACTATATAAACTATTTGGGAAAAACATCAAAGAGTCCTATTAAATTCCTTTTACAACACAAATATGGCACTGATACCTAAACTAGGAGGAGCAAAAACAGAAAAAGAAAACTGTAGGACATTTCCCTAATGAATATTGTTATAAATAATGTAAATAAAATATTATGAAGGAGATTACAGCAAACTGTGACTATACCAGGAATGCAAAGCTGATTTAATATTATGAAAATTATCAACATAAATGACCATATTAATACAAAAAACAACAAAAATTATGTGATTAACTCAAAAAAAATTTGACAAAATACTACAATCATTCCTATTAAGAACACTAGAAACCATAGGAACAAATCATGGCTTTCCTTAAAATTATAAGTAATGTCTAGCTAAAACCATCAGCAAGTATTATCTGTAATAGAGATAAACTAGGACTTTCTCAATAAGTACAGGGGTAAAACATGGATGTCACTATTATTTAGAATTGTACTAGAAATGCAAGTTATAGCAATAAGAGAAGAAAAAGAAATCTAAGGAATTAGAAGAGACAATGAGAAAACAAAACTATCACTCTTTGCAGATGATATGATGTTATACTTAGAGAATTTAGAGTATCAAATAAAAATTAGCTGAAATAATTAACAATTTCAGGAAAGGTGCTGCTAAAATAAACCTGCAGAGATTATCACCATTTCTATATATTAGCCACGAAATCCAACAGGAAGTGATAAAAAGAGGAATTGATTTTAAAATAACTGTGACAATATGAAATACTTGGGAGTCTGACTGTCTAAACAAGCTCAGGAACTACATGAAGACAATTACAAAACACTTTTCACACAAAGAAAGTCATATCTAAACAATTAGAGAAATATGAATTGCTCAAGCAACATAATAAAAAAGAAATTTTTACCTAAATTAATATGCCTATTCAGTGCCATGCAATCAAACTACTAAAAGCTGTTTTATAGACCTAGAAAACATAATAATGAAATTTGTCTGGAAGAAGTAAAGTTCAAGAATATTAAGAGAATCAATCAAAAAAAATATGAAGGAAGGTGGCCTGGCAGTACTAGATCTCAACTGCATTACAGTGAACACTTGTGAACTGATGCAACCATTCTGGAGAGCAATTTGAAACTATGCCCAGGAAACCATAAAACTCCCTACCATTTGACCTAGTCATACCATTACTGTGTCTGTACCCTAAAGAGATCAGAGAAAAATGAAAAGTAACATATGTACAAAAATATTTATGGCAGCTTTTTGTGATGGTAAAGAATTGGAAATTAAGGGAATCCTCATCAATTGGAGAATGGCTGAACAAGTTGTGGTGTATGATTGTGAAGGAATATTATTGTGATATAAGAATTGACGAGCAGAATGTTTTCAGAAAAACCTTGGAAGACATATGTGAATGGATGCGAAGAGAGGCGAGAAGAATAAGGAGAACAGTGTACACAGTAACAGGAATATTTTGTGATGACCAACTGGGAAGGACATGGTTATTCTCAGCAATACAATAATCCAAAACACTTCTAAAGGGGTCATGATGAAAATGTCTTTCTACTTCCAGAGAAAGAACTGACAGAGTCAGAATACAGATTGAATCTTTGTTTTTACTCTCCTTTTTTCTTTTTGTTGTTTTTTTTTCTTTTGACCTGTCTTCTCTTTTGTAACTCAGCTAATATGGAAATATGTTTTGCATGATTGCACAGGTATGATACATATATACACATGTATATATGCACATACATGCATACATACACATATAGAGTCTGGAACTTAAATTTTTTCTTTTTTTTTTAATTTTAAAATTTATTTTTAATATGTTTAGTTTTCAGCATTGATTTTCACATGCGTTTGAATTACAGATTTTCTCCCC
>JAQQSZ010006937.1:0-13454 GCA_028646595.1 Phalanger gymnotis
CCACCAACCATCCTTCCAGTTACCAGGGTTGCCACCTTGTAGTTAACCTCAGCTCCTCACTTTTCCTCAAGTTCCACAAATCTAATCGGTTACCTGATCATATCGATCCTGACTCCACAACACCTTTCACCTCTGTCTCCTTCTTTCTACTCACATGGCCGCTAGTCTAGCTAAGGCCCTCATTCATTACATCTTGCCCAGATGATTGCAATAACCTCCTATTAGGTCTCCCAGCCTCCAGTCTACCCTGCACAAAGTTGCCAAAGTGATATCGCAAAAGCCCAAGCATGACCATATCATCCACCTATCCAATAAGCCCCAGTGGCTCCCCATTACCTCTAGACTCAACTCATACTCCTGGGTTTGGCATTCAAAGCCCTTTGTAATCTGGCTCCATCCTCTCTTTTCAGTTCATTCACATGCTTGATGGTCCAGCCAAACTTGCTTTCTTGCGAATTGTCATGAACGAAACTCCACCTTCTACCTCTGTGCCTTTGCCTAGGCTGTCCCTCATGCCTAGAATGCCCTCCCCTTTCACCTCCAGTTCTTATATCCCTAGTTACCTTCAAAGCTCAGCCCAAGTGCTGTCTTTCTACATAAGGCTTTTCCTGATTCCTATAAAGTGCTAAGGCCGTCCCTCTGAAATTACCTGAATTTTACAAAATAGACTTATCTGTGTACATGTTGTTTCTCCTGACAGAATACAAGCTCCTTGAGTCCAGGGGCTTTTTCATTTGTGTCATTCTATCCCTAGCATTAATAACAGGTGCTTAAAAATGCTCTTTGATTGATTGCCCAAAGTTGGGGGCTCCTTTCCCTTTCCTCTCCTCTTAGACTCTCAGAGGGCAAGGACCATTTGAAATGTCTTTGTACCCTCCTTAGTGCCTTGTGTGTAGGAAGTACTTAATGTTTGCTGATTAACTTAAGGAGTGGGGAAAGACAGCAAGCCATGTGGGATGGTGGAAAGGACATGATTTTGACCCAGAAGACCTGAATGTGAATCCTGGCTTTGACACTCTCTGGGTAACGTTGATAAAGTCACTTATGTCTTAAGGTCTCAGTTTCCTCATTTACAAAATGGACCGGGGATTGGATTAGCTGATCTCGAAAGTCTCATCTGAATCTATAAATCTGTGATTCTAGTGCAGCCTTGAGGCCACATGTGAATCTGAAGTTGGATTAGGTTAAAAAGCCACACTTGAAGACCTAGAGGGTCACAAGTGGTCTCAAGTTGGATGTGGTCAAAGGACTGCACTTGAGGACCTAGAAGGCCACATGCGGCCTCGAGACTGCAGGTTCCCCACCCCTGTGTCCAACCCCATCATTTTACAAAAGGGGAAATTGAGAAGAGATTTGAGAAATTGGAAGAAATGACTTGTGGAAGATCGCGCAAGAAAGCCGAGTCTTCCCAACAGAGAATCTGGAACTTCATCTCGTACCAATGTCCCTCGTATCCTGGATTCGTCTATTTCCAGCCTCTCGTTCATTTCTCAGCTTTCCTATGCCCCCAGTTTTCAGAAACAGGAAAGAGGTAAAAATTGAATTCTATTCATTTAGGTTGTAAATATATCCAGAGTCTTCAGCTGATGGGCAAGTGCATACATTTAAATATTAAGGGTGAGCCACTTGACTGTACCAATCAATCATTTCCCCAGCAGGCTGTGAAGCTGTTTACCATCCTTTAACATACTTCCCACAAGCAAAATTTGTCAGGAATATAATTGTTATCTCCAAAACTGACAAGCAAGCCCAGTCCCGTGGCTCCATCTGAATGGGCTTCAAGCACTCTCTAGCCTTTGCCGGCGCCTTCCTCGATTGACCAGATGTGAGAGGGTCGCTCATCCCTGCCCCAGCTCTCTATTTCAGAATCTCCAACAGCAAGATAACCAAATAGTTTATCTCTAATATGACCATTTTTTTTTCTTATTACTAACAACTTTCTTTAATGTAGTGATTCCAGGTTACAAAGCTCATTCCCTCCATTATCTCCTTTGAAACTCACAGACAACCCTGTGTCCTAGGTAGGGAAGAGATTATTATCTTCATTTTAGAAGTTGAACTCAGTTTCCAAATCTGTCAAATGGGAGAACTGTTCTAGATCATCTCTCAAATCCTTTCCAGACTCAACAGGTTGAACAAGCTTTTGTTAGCGCTTACTGTGTGCACCGTCTTCACTTCTAGGATGGGTTAGGCCCAGCTAACTGTTAGTTGCTAAGTAGTTCTCCTTCCTCCTGTTTTCTGATGAGGAACTAATCATGGAGGCTGGCCAGATTTCCCCTAGTCCTTCTGGGATGAGTTGTCCTGAATCTATGAGAGGGAAAACAAGAAGAGTACAGGGCTCCTCAGATGGCAAAATGGTAGAACCACTAGTTGAAGGATCATAAGTGATGTGTGAGTCAGGGCAAGGGAAAATTCTCTAAAGGCTTGGGTAGAGCCAGGAAGACCTGAATTCAAATCCTGCCTTGGACACTTATTAGCTGCGTGACTTTGTCCAAGTCACTTAACCTCTCTCTGCTTCAGTTTCTTCATCTGTAAAGTGAGGATAATAATAGCACTTGCTTCCCAGGGTTGTTATGAAGATCAAATAAGATAAGAGTGCTTTACCCAGTGCCTGGCACATAGTAAATGTTATCTCAATTTTCTCATCTGTCAAATGAGACAGCACTTACCTCGGAAGGTAACATTTGTGAAGTTCTTTACAAACCTCAAATTGCTAAAGAAATGCCATTATTTCTAGTGCTGCTGTCTGCCCTGTCACTCGGAATCATGCCTAGGTCAGTGAGATGGCCGGCTATCAATCGAGGCAAAACTCTTTTAGCAGGAAAAGTGTTAAGCAAATTGACAAGTCGTAATAGGCTCTGCATTGTTTTTGTTTGCTTCCCATTTACTGAACCAATTCATCACATTATTCCCAAATTAATTCCTCCTTGGAAGATTAATTAGTAAATGCAGGTCTTTGCCTGAAATGGATCAGTTGACTTAAAAGGTGGCCTTGGTGAACTTCGGTTCATAGCAAGAGGTTGCCTAGTTCTGAGCATTATGGCTAAGAAGACGCTGGTTCAAATACACACACATACACACATATTTATGTGTTCATATACATGCATAAATATATTTGTATTATAAATGTAATATAATATGTAATATAAGTATATACATAAATATATGGTGAACTTATATATATCTTTTTTAAAATAGTTCTAGAACACAGTAAGGGCTTAATAAATGCTTGTTGCCTTGCCTAATGAGTGTGTTGCCTTTTTTTTTTCAAGCCTTACAGATACACACATACAATCTTGGCAAAGGGGTCCAAACCTATGATTTCATCAGTATAAGGAACTCTTGGTGTAGAAATGCCTTCCACTAATGCAGATTAGCAACTCAATTGTAACATAAAGTCTTAAAGCAATGATTCTCAAACTTTTGGTCTCAGGATCCCTTTACACTCTTAAAAATTGAGGAACCCCATCCAAGCGCTTCTGTTTTTTTGATGGACCCCCTGAAAAGGTCTCTGGCCCATGCTCTGAGAATTGCTGTTTTAGAGAACTGTCAGTGGCACTGAGTGGTTCCCTGCATTACTCATGGCCACACAGATAGTGAGTGTCAGAAGCAGGACCTGAAATCAGAGCTTTCTGACTCCAAGACCAACCCTCTAATCCAAAGGTGGGCAAACCTGTCCCCACAGCCTGCTTTCATATTGTCCAGTGAGCTAAGAGTGGCTCTTACATTGTTAAATGCAATAAAACTATTTTATTTTTTAGGGGGCCAGAGCAATTAGGGTAAGTGACTTGCCTGGCATCACATAGCTAGCAAGTACTTGTGTGAGGTTAGATTTGAACTTAGATCTTCCTGACTCCAGGCCCAACACACTGTCTACTGTACCAGCTTGCTGCCCTTAAAACTTCATTTTAAAATTCAAAAAAACATTCTTAGCTTACTAGCTGTTCAAAAAAAGAGGGAGGGTCAAATTTGGCTTGCGGGCCCAAGTTTACTGACCATCCCCTCCCCCAATCATTTTATCACATATTACATCTATAGAGAGTTTCTTGCGTTTGTGTGGTTTTTTCCACCCTAACACCATCTTAACTATTTCTAGAGAAGTGGGCAAATGGTAGAAGCTTTGTATGATTTCTTATGTTTAAAATTTATATCAGATGTCTTTAAATTCAGCCCATGTACCAGAAGAGGAGTGGGGTTTTGAAACTTTCTTACTGCATTGGTTAGCACATGCTAATGTGTTGTTTCATGTCTGGGTCTCACTTGCCTTAGCTCTAGGCTCTGTGGGGTGGCTGAAGGAGCAGAGGCTTAGGAGTGAGGCAGTCCTGGGTCCTTAGTCTTGGCCCTGCCTGTGCCTGACTGGATAACGTTGGACAAGCCTGCGAGCCTTGCTTTTCTTTTTTGTAAAATAAATGTGTTGGACTAAATGATCTTGAATGTGGAACCTGCTGTAGTAGTCTTTTTTTCTCTTTTTCCATAGTGCAACACAAGCTTCTGGACATGCGGGATATTGTCTCAGGGCTGCAGAATAGGACTATTTGCCCTTTGATTTCCTAGGTCACCAAGGAAATATTTACATGGGAAGCCTGAAGTGGAATCAGATACAGAAAGACTTCCTCGCTAACATTTGTAGCTTAATATTTAGAAATGATCCTTGTAAATGAAAGATTGGCTAAGCTACCATCAGGAAATATGGGTAAGGAACATTTTATCCTGGACATAATCCTGGACTTGGAGTCAGGAAGAACTGAGTTCAAATCCTTCTACTGCCCCTAAGGCAAGTCACAACCTGTTTGTGCCTCAGTTTCCTCACCAGTAAAATGGAGAAAATAATACTTGTAGTATTAATACTCTCCCCTTCTGGCCCTGCTCCTGACTTCTGGATTTCAAAATCCGGTCCTTGTTTCTGTTCCACCCTGGTACTTCCATTAGCACCTGAGGACTTGGTGCCTTGGAGCAGCCAACCGGCCCTTTGGCCTTGTCAGCCTAGAGTATCCCTCTTTAAGACCCAGGCTTTGGGAGGCACTGGTGAGTTCCTCCTGCAAGCTCCATTGTGGAGCAGGCCTCAAACTGGTCCTTCATTCCCATTCCTGCTCTGTTCCTGGCTTCCAGACTTCAAAACCAAGCCCCATGTAGGGTACTTTCATTCCCTATCCTCTGTTTTCAGTTCCCTTTAGTGTGTTAGAGCTCTTTGAGGCAGGGCTGTTTTTCTCTCTGCTTGTATTTGTGTCCTCGGCTCTTAGCACAAGGTCTGACACTCTATAAACACAAATGTTTATCTCCTTTCTCCTTAGTACCTATTTCACAGAACTTTTATTGTGAGATTCAACTGAGAAAATATGTAAGCACTATGTGAGTGTCTGTTATCATCATCATCATCATCATAATAAGCCATAATCTGAGCATTTCTCTCCCGACTAATGGTCAGTCAGTCATTCCACCCTGCCGACAGTCAGTCAGTCAGCAAGCATTTATTAAATATTTATTATGTGACTATTTAAGGGCAGCTAGGTGGAGCAGTGGATAGAGCTGGAGTCAGGAAAATCTGAGTTCAAATCCAGCCTCAGATACTTACTAGCTGGGTGACCCTGGGCAGGTCATTTAACCCTGTTTGCCTCAGTTTTCGCATCTGTAAAGTGAGCCGAAGACAGGAAACCACTCCAGTGTCTTTGCAAGGAAACCTCAAGGGGGGTCACGAAGTATAGGGCACGACTGAAAAATGGCTAAACAGCATCAATTTGACAGGAGCGCTAGCAACATAAAGCAAGGCAAAAACCGTCCTTGTTCCTCAAGGAGCTCACACTCTAATGGGGGAGAGACTGCGTAAATGACTATAGACACAGACAAACACGACAGACATACATATGCATATTTGTGTATATATGAATGCACAGTGTACATATGTATATGCACACGTGGATTGTATGCGTATACGCATGTGTTTGGGATGTAGTGAATGTTGAAGAAGTTGAGATTGGAAGGAAATCCGAGGACGCTCACAGTACTGTTTTCTAACTATATAGAAACTCTCAACTTCTTTACACCTGGTCTCAGAATTTCATCTCTCCAAGAATGGTCTCCAAAGTCTGCGAGAATTAGTGGGGATCTTTGACCGGTCTGTCAGAGAGAAGGTAACCGGTGTGCTCTCTGCTTTTGTCTCCTCTCTCTCTTCTACCCTCTCTTTTTTTCTGTCTCTCCATATGTATATATATATATATATATATACATATATATATACACACACACACACACACATATATATGTATATATAAACAAATACATTTTGGTCTTTATTTACATATGTGTGTGAGGAAAAGCATTCTGCAGAAGGGGTAATCGAGCTGAGTCTTGAAGCAAGTCAGGGAAGCTAAGAGGCAGAGGTGAGAGAAGAAGGAGTGTGTGTATGTGTGTGTGTGTGTGAAAGAGAGATAGACAGACAGAGAGAGACAGACAGAGACAGAGACAGAGAGAGACAGAGACAGAGACAGAGGGAAAGAAAGAGGGAAAGAGAGACAGAGAGAAAGGGAGAGAGGGAGGGAGGGAAAGAGAGAGAGAAAGGGAGAGAGAGAGAGAGAGAGAGAGAGAGACAGAGAGAGAGAGAGACAGAGAGAGAGAGAGAGAGAGAGAGAGAGAGAGAGAGAGAGAGCCGCACTGGTTACTTTGGTAACCATTCTTGGAGACATCAAATTCTGAGGTCAAGTGTAAAGACGTCTAGAGTTTCTATACAGTTGTGAAAGAATACTATGGGTATCCTCAAATTCCCATCCAATCTCAGCCTTCTTCAACATTCTGCTTCATGTAATGGCACTTAAAATGCTCATTTGCTGCTTCAGTGTGACCTGTTCACTAGTTCTCTTTCCTCGAAACACAATGCTCAGATCCTAACAATTATTCTTAGTTGGGTTTCCGTTTTGAAACACTGGCTCTTAAAATCTCATTTGACACTGAGACAAAACTGAATCGTTTTGTTTTTAATTGAAAAGCAGAGTTTTCACAAACCTAAAAAAATGTTTCAGTAGCTACAGTATTAAAAATGGACGTATTTCTGTTTTGATCATCTGTGTGACATTCCCTTCCTGCAGGAGTTTCCCAAGGCTCTTTCTTGGGCCCTCTTCTCTCTAGAATCTCTCTCTTGATAATTTCATCAGCTCCCTTAGGTTTAAGGATCAGCTCTATGCAGATGACCCAGGGTCTATAGCTCCAGTCCTAGTCTCTCTCCTAAGATGCAGGCCTGGCTCACCAAACACCTATTGGACACTTTCCACTGGATGCGCTGTAGGCATCTGAAACTAAGACACCCTCCAGGCAGAATGTGTTTTCTTTCCCCTCCAAACCAGCCTCGCTTCCACACTTCCCTCTTTGTGTCCAGGTGCCACCATCCTTCTGGGCATCCAGGCTTTGTAAACCTCAGTGTTATCTTTAATTCCTCTTCACTCTCCCTTATCCCTATCACTTATCAAATCCTCTAGTTTCCATGTCCATAACATTTTTTCCATCTATCCACTTTTCTATTAATATCCGTAGAGAATATTAGTATTCTCTATTAGAATTCCTTGTTTCCTTCAAAACTCAAATTAAGCACTATTTTCTATGTGAAACTTTTCCTTTCTATCTTCCCCATCAGTGCCAGCACCTTCTCCACTAAGACCATGAGGATAAAGTGCCTTCGTGAGTCTTTCATGGCCAAAAGATTTATTAATTAGTGGCCAATCTGTGTTAATTAGTGGCCTCAATGACCTCTGCTGGTTTTCAGGTGAGGGACATCCAACTCTTAGCTCATACCTGACGCCTTGCTAGCTTGGTAAGGCATGAAACTCGTGCAACACTGCTATAGCCCTGAAGAGCCCAAAGCCAGAGTTGTAACTAGCTCCTGTGCCCCAGGGCACTAACATGGTGGGGTACACTTCCTGCACAGGGATTACTTTTTGACTTGGAGTCAGGTAAATCTGGGTTCAGATATTTGCCAGGTATGTGACCCAGGCTGAGTTTCCTAACCTCATTGTTCCTCAGTTTCCCCATCTGTAAAGAAGAGAGTTGGACTCTATGCCTCCATGGTCCAACTCTAGAACTTTGATCTATGACTGCCATCCTTATGCTTTGCCTGGCCCACAATTCTATTGGTTCTCACCTCCAAGCTCTCCTCCCCATGGCGCCCTTCATCTGGGTTCATCTTCCTTCCCAAGCCCAGTGGGATAAGGGCTAGACTTTTCTCCCAAGACAACTCCATCTGCAGTTGGACTGTCCTGTGAGCCACCACCAAAATCTCTTCTCATCCTCTGACCCCGTCTGACTGTCTTTTAACCTGCTGCTCTCTCCTTTCCCTCTCATCAGTTTTTGACTTAGGTAAAGTAACTCCTGGCTAGGGTCCCCTCTACATTACAATGTGATATTGGAGCAGCAATTAAAATCAAACATGGCGGGAGAGGGAGAGTCTAATCCAAAATTAATAAAGCACAAAGGTGTACCATAAAAGGAAAGTCATTTGGAGAACCTAGTCTGGTCACAACCAATAAATATAATAATTCTATTTCCTTTTTTCCCTCTCCCAACAAACAACCTGAGTGAGTGTCGATGTAGTTAAGGCTGCCTTGGGTTTTGGTTTCTTAGACACATAAAAATCATAATATTGAAAAAATGGTTGATCCAGAGGAAGATGGGATCTTAGACTTTAGAGCTGAGAACTAGAGGCACCTAGATTACTTAGTGTATACAGTGCTGGCCCGGAGTCAAGAAGACCTGAGTTCAAATTCAGCTATTACTATCTGTGTGACTCTAGGCAAATCGCTTAACCCTGTTTGCCTCAGTTTCCTCATCTGTAAAATGAGCTGAAGAAGAAAATAGCAAAACACTTCAGTATCTTTACCAAGAAAATTCCCCCTATCATCCCAGCAAGGAGATGTGATTCTACCACTGTAGTGGTACCACCTTTGGTAAATTGCTTCCCCTCTGAGTCTCAGATTCCTCATCTGTCAAAGGGGGCTGGGCAGGAGACCCCAGAACAAACCCTTTCTCTGCCATAGCCCCTGGCTTCATTATCAGGAGCACAAAGCTTGGCTGCCTGAGTGGTCTGCTGCCAGTCACTGCCCAACCCCAGAAGGCCTGTGAATATATTCAGTGGGATCTCGCCCTCAGAGAGACAGAATTAATGGGGAGGATCGATGTGGGTGAGGAGAAGTGCGACTTCATTTGGTTTGGTGAATTCTTTATTATGCATTTCCTGGCATATTTGTAAGTTAGGGACAGGCGAAAGTGTGAATATGTATTTGGTATCCTTGTTCCTGTGGCCTACCTGCACAGAATCTGCATCCCTAATGCTTTTTTCCGGGAAGCAGCAACTTTCCAGATGATCAGGATGGGAAAAGATGCAGGTGTGTATTTTTTATGCAAATGATGGTGGCCTGTTGGTGCAGTAACCCGCTGTTCAAAAAGGTGGGAGGGTGGAGTCAAGGCTTAGGTCCTGTCCCTTGGAAAATGTTTCTCTTACAGATGGCAGGGACCCTGGAGGGCTCTACACACAGAGGGCTCTGTAATATGGCAGGAGGGGCTGTAAATCTGAGTAAAGAATCAAGAAATTGGAGTTTTAGTCCCAGCTCAGCTGTCATCCAGCTGTGGGACGCTGGGCATCTCATTTCCTTTTTGGGTCTCGATCAATTCATCTGTAAAACAGGGATAATGACCACCGTTCTGCCTACCTCAGGGGTTAGTTGTAGGGATCAAATGTGATATGTCATTTGTAAGAGACATTACTTTTTGCTGGGCCCCCAGAGGGTAGAACTAGGAGGAAGTTTGCAGAGATATATTTCAACTTGATATAAGGAAAAATTTCCTAATTATTTCCTGTCCAAAAGTGAGATGGGATGGCTCCAGTGGCAATGGCTTCTCTACCACTGGATTTCTTCAAGTAGAAGCTGGATGTCCATTCATCAAGAATCTGCTAGATGGACTAATGGATAGGGAGCTGGACTTAAGTTTAGGAAGACCTGAGTTCTGCTTCAGATACTCTCTGTATGGCTCCAGGCAATTCCTTTCACTTCTCAGCCTCAGTGTCCTTATCTGTAAAAAAGGGAATAATAATCTCACAGGATTGTTGTGAAGATTTATTTATTTTTTTTGAGGGGGGAAGGCAGGGCAATTGGGGTTAAGTGACTTGCCCAAGGTCACACAGCTAGTAAGTGTGTCAAGTGTCTCAGTCTGGATTTGAACTCAGGTCCTCCTAAATCCAGGGCCAGTGCTCTACTCACTGTGCCTAGCTGCCCCCCTATACTTTGTGTAAAGCATTTTGCTAACCTTAAAATGTTATATAAATATATTTTTGATGTTGTAGAATAGGTTGGGCCAGCCTGTTCAGGAATAGGTTGGAGTAGATGGCCTCTGAGATTCCGTGGGAGAGAATGTGTGAAAGGCGGTATAAAGTAGCCTGCGTCTCAAAGAGCCAGGCCGGATCTAGATCGTCCTAGAAGGTTTGTGGGGTGTCTCTTTCCCTACCACCTTTGGCTCAAGCCCCCATCAGCTGCATTCCCCTAATTGTTAGGGGACTAGTGCTTCAGTTACATTTAGCTGCTTAACAATGATTGCTTTTTACAAATTAGCTTTTCACTTCAGATGTAGGAGAACAACTGTAGAAGCCAAAAGGGCATTCTCTCCCCTATGCCATCCCAGACCCTAGGGTGTAGGCCCCAAACTGGGCTCAGTTTCTACATAGTATTGGCCCCACCAACTTCACGTCTAGATGTGGCGTGATCGTCAGGTGAGTCCTCCACTCAGCTTCAGCTGCCTTGGGTCCAGAAGTTCAATCCCAGTTTACTGCTTGCTCCTTGGGTCATTGTTGCTGTGCTTACTGTGAAACCCTGCCTGGATTCCCAACTCCAAGATTCCTACAGCTCGCTAGTCCAAGCTTTGGAAACTCCCAAATTTGGAGACTCCACTCCTGTCCCCTACAATAAAGAAGAACAAACCAAAAAGGTCAGACTCCGAGGACTGTATCTTGGGTTCACATGGCCTGAGAGTGGAGGAAGCCTATTGCCTCTCCCCTTCCGATAGACTCCCTCACTGAGAGAAGATTATGACTGAAATTCCTTTCACTGAGTGGAGGAGTCACTGAGATCCCCCAAGAGCAAGAGAGGCATATTTGAATGCCTCCATGGCTCATCAGAACCTCCTCATGGTTAGCCAACCAGAACCAGGTACAGAACATTTGCACCTGCTCTACTGTCTCCAGGCTTATTCCTACAAGTGTTCACAACTCTCCCAAAAGCAAGCTCTCTGGCGTCCTCTACCTGGAGAGACATCTTTGGAGGCACACCTCCGTGACATAAACGTTAAAGTAGTATGCAAATGCAAGGAGCTATTCTTACTGTTATTAGAAGGACTGGCATTAGCCATTATAGGGAATTCTGGGTGTGGGAGTGCCCTCCTCCAGTGCCCTGTTCACTATAGCACGCTGCCTCACCATTGTTATCATCAATAATATTATTCTGGTGCCACTACTAGGTCTGTATCCCAAAGAGATCAAAGAAAAGGGGAAAGGACCTATATGTATAAAAATGCCTATAGAAGCTCTTTTCATAGTAGTAAAGAACTGGAAATTGAGGGGATGTCCATCCATTGGGGAATGACTGAATAAGTTGTGGTATATGGTTTTGATGGAATACTATTGTGCTATAAGAAATGATGAGCAGGATGCTCTCAGAAAAACTGGGAAAGAAATACATGAACTGATACAGAGTGAAGTGAGAAGAACCAAGAGAACATTGTACATAGTAACAGCAGCATTGTAATGACGATCAACTATTAATGACCTAAATATTCTCAGCAACACAATGATGCAAGACAGTTCTGAAGAACTTTTGATAAAAAATGCTATCTGTGCCTAGAGAAAAAACTGATGGAGTCTGATTGTAGATTGAAACATAGTTTTTTTTTTTACTTTATTTTTCTTAGGTTTGGGTTTTTGGTGTTTTTTTGGGTCTGTGTTTTCTTTCACAGCATGGCTAATATGGAAACATGTTTTGCATGACTGCACATGTTTAACCTATATCAAATTGCTTGCCTTCTCAGGGAGGGAAGAAGAAGAGAGAATGTGGAACTTAACATTTTAAAAATGAATGTTATAAGTTGTTTTTACTTGTAATTGGAAAAATTAAAATGTTACATTTATTATTATTATTATTATTATTATTATTATTATAGGACCACAGTTCTCCAGAGTTGGAATTGACCATTCCAGTCTTCTTATACCATCCTCTCTCCATATACTCTGTGATTGAGAGACTCTGACCTCCTTGCTGTTTCCTTAAACACAGAATTCTTGTCTCCTGACTCCTATCGTTTTCACTGATTGTGCCCCATACCTCTCCTTCCTTATTTCCATCTTACTTGACTGGCTTTCTTCAGGTCTTAGCCCAAGACCCACCTGCTGCAAGAAGCCTTTGTCAGCTCTCCTCAAGCTTAATGCCTGTCCTCTGAGATTGCCTCTAATTTATTGTCTGTACCTTGTTTGGACAAAGCTGTTTGGATGTTGTCTTCTTCACTGGGCTGCGAACCCCTTGAAGGTGGGGACTTTTTTGGCCTTTCTTTATATCCCCAGCATTTAGCCCAGTGCCTGGCACATAGTGGGTGCTTAATAAATGTTAATTGACTGGCTGATTGACCTTAGAACATAGTTCTTCCAGTCAGAGATCTGTTCTTCTGTGTGCAGTTTGGCAATTCAAATGATTTCTTTGACCAAGAGCAGGCAACTGGGTCATTTGTCTACCATTCCCACTGTATTCCTGTCAGAAGTAGAAACAAAAGCTCCCTACCCCTACCCCCACCCTGAGCTCCAGAACACTTTTTTTTTAAGTGAGCAGATGTTGTAAACCAAGATTCAATATCTATACCTGACTCCTTGACAGGAAGCCTGGCCTTCGACAACTTTACTTTTACTTTCCACACCCCAAACCCTCATTGCTGCACCCTAATACCTTACCCTCCTCCTCCTCTACATCTCTACATCTCTTCCTCCCACCTCCCTGACAGATTTCTGCAATCCTTAGCACAGGATCATTCATAAAAAGGCTTTGGTGAGCCAGCATGCTCAGCACAAAACAACCAGCTTCCACAATATGGGGGAAGCTGCTTCTCTCCTTTAATGTTATTCAAGCACAAAAATAAACTCCCTTTAATTCAGTATCTCTTCTCTTCTATTTCCTTTCAAACTTTTGAACTCCGCTCCTCCTCCCCGTTGCTTTAGCATGGCAATCATGATAGTTTTCATTTCTGCAGCACTTTGAGGTTTACAAAGCTTTTTCCTTAAAACAGCCTTGCGGGTTTGGCGATCAATCGAAGAGCATCCGTTAAATACTTACTACATGCCAGGGATCGTGCTAGATACTGGAGATATAAAAGTAAAAATGAAATGGACCCTGCCTTCAAGGAACTTACATTCTGTAAGGAGAGACAACATATACAATATACAA
>JAQQSZ010006939.1:0-13453 GCA_028646595.1 Phalanger gymnotis
ATTATTGCTTTGGAGAATGTTGTTGGCTAGACATTGGGTAAGGTTGGACACTTTTATGAATAGAATCAAGTTGTCAAATTCTTCAGCTTGAAAAATATTACAGATAAGGGAAAAAAACCCTATTACACATCCTTATCTTTGGCTACATTTCACTGAGAAATTAAAGTTATTTTGATACTGTACTTGCACCAATCTATTATTGAAATGCATGACCCTAAGGGTAATTTTCCTGTTAAAGATGTTTTAATTGTTAAATTTCCTCTTGGTTTGAGAAAGAACTTATGTGGCAATTTTCAGTCCAAAGAGATTTTCTGCAGAGGAGTTAAAACACTGGATAGAGTTTTTAATGGAAACTGCAACTCAACCTTAACTATGTAGCATGAATGGGCGACTATAATAGTGATGCATGTATTCTGTATTCTAACAATAAGGGTGTTTAAAATGAGATTTAATGTAGCTTGAGAAACTAGATTTATCCTTGCATTACAGACAGTTTTTAAAAGGGTATAAGGTAATGATGCTTATAAAAGCTTCTGGACAATAATAGACACAATGGGAAAGTTGAGATTCTAACATGCAGTGAGAAAGTAATGTAATTCCATATTTCTCATGGTGGCTGTACGAGTTAATGTCTAGCATTTTGCCCAAGGCTTTAATCACGGATAACAAATCTAGAAGAATCCTTACTGCCTCATCAAAAGGAAAATTGAAGCATTAGGACAAGCAAGGTTAAAAAAGTAGGACTTGTGACCATTGATATCATCAAATGATTCTTATTTGAACAACTGACCCTAAATAATAACCAGATGGTAGACTTCCAGTCCCTTTAATATCCCTGTTTTTGGTCTTACAACAAATTATCCACTGATAACTCTTAGTCTGTATGTAAAAAACATCGGGCATCCTGGCAAACACTACATCTTGTTCTCTGTTCAGAAAGAGCAGAAGAGTCCTGAAATGTTCCTGCACCTGGAGGTAACTGAGAAATATGAAGAGGATGGCCCCTAGTGATCCTGGCACATCTTTGGTCCATCTCAAATCTATTAGACAAATGGAATCATAAAGCCACTAGCATGACCTTCCTGAGATGTTTAATTGGCATTGAATTATATAATCCTTTGTGACTCTTACTTTTCTTTTATTAGTGTTTTCAATAGATCGTAATTTTTTAAGAGAAAATCTAGCAATTTATATATTAATTTGCACATATTCTAATAAAGTCCTTGCCTTTTCCCGAGGTCAAAGCTAAACATAACAGTTGTGAAGAAAAACATGATAGGAATTTCAGAAAAAGGAAATAGATAAATGAGAATATATTCCAGAGTTCCCTGTCCCTGTCAGAGTGATGCCATGGGCAGATTTAATTCTTGAAATTAGTGTTCTTCACTCCCACCGTCAGCAACACTTAAGAATTTCTTAGAATTTCTGAATCTTTCACGGTAGAGAATGTTCCCCTGTAGTCCTATCTGATTCCACTTTACTTAGAGTATTCTTGCTGCTTTAATTAAATAGGAGTTAGCAAGTTTGAGGCCATGATATACAGCAGATGTTCAGTCAGAAACACAAAAGGGTGAAAAGGACACTGAAAATGGTTACAATGAATAAATTCCTAAATTGAAAAAGCATTGCCTGAATTTCTGCTTTACTACGAGCCCAACTGATAGGCCTATGCTGGAATTGAGTTTGACATTCCTACCTCTTAGGTAATTGCAGAAGAATTAAGATACTGGATTGGCGGGGAGACATTTTCTATAGACATTGTTCTCAGCTCAGTGCATTACGTGTATTAGCATTAATGGGAGTTAAATGTGAGCATTGAGGCAAAACTATACCACTGTGCCTGTAGCAGCAGTAAGTCTGGAAGTGATTTTTATTAATTAATAACTGAATTTGCATTTATAGATAACAATGAATATAAGTGGCATCTATTGTCAGGATTAATGATTCTCTACATTGCATTAATGGGAAGTTGAGGCAATGAGAAGTGGAATGATCTATGAAAGCTCATGCAGTGTCATGCCTTTGCTGCCAACATAAAGTGAACTAATTCAGATTAAAATATGAGGCTCACCTGAATTACCTTAGAATATTTTTTTCTGTGTGTTGACCAAGGGAGATGGAGGCCTATCAGCTTTGGTAAAAAAAATAGCAGCAACAACCATGCACAGGCTGAGTTAAGGTTTGCAAAAATTTAAATTTATTATCTTATTTGGTTCTCCCCAAAACCTTCTGAAGAAGATGCTTTTATTCTCCCAATTTTCTAGATGAGGAAACTGAGGTTGAATTTCAATGACTTGACCAGAGTTACTCAGCCAGTGTCTCAGGATGGATTGGAACTCAGGTCTTTCTGATTCCAACTCTAACAATCCACACAGTATCATAATGAAAACAATCCTGGACAGGAGTCAAGAAATCACGTGTTCACAAAAAAAATCACAGATCTAGAGCAGGACTTCCTAAACATTTTTCACTTGTGATCCCTGATCCCTCCTGACTCCTTTTAGAGTCAGCAGCATCATTGTCCTTGTGTGGCCTGAGGATACGCGCAGTGCAAAGTGGGCACTCTTTGTGTTCATTACCAAGGCTGCAGTGAGGTTGCACAACGCAACATGGGCGAGCACTACCAGAAACACCTTTGATTCATTACATGTATTAGTTTCAATTAATTTTTGGTCATAGTGCGTTCAAAAACTCTTTACTGTTGTGGGGTCAAGATCCACAGTTTAAGAAGTGCTAAGTGGAAAAAGGGACCTCGAAGACATTTAGTCCAAACCCCTCATATTATAGATGAGACAATTGAAGTCTAGGAAGCTTAAGTGACTTGCCTAAGGTCATGCAGGGAATCTGTGTCAGAGGTGGTATTTAAATTCTGGACTTTCCATCTCCAGGGCTGGTAGTCTTTCCACTGTACCAGGCAACCTTCTTAATCTAGCCCTTCATTCAATTGATGAAGAAAGCTGATGCAGCATGCCCAAATTGCCAGAGCAGAGCTTGAACTACAATCAGAGAGATGGGAACCACCTCCTTCCAGTATCATTTCTTATCTTTTTTAAATAGGTCCTGACATATACATTCTGTTAAGTACAAAACAATAGATATTTATTGACAGTTTTATACATGTTATATATGCACATATATACTATACGTATATAATTAATTATATAAATATATACCTGCCTATACATACACATATACATACATTTGTATATGTATATTAGCACACTTTTAACCATTTGGAATACAAGAATGAGATAACTTTATTTTTCCTACCATCCTTTTGCATCATTAACTTAGACCATTCAAGTCAATCAATATGTTGTCAGATGTATATATGTCTATTCTACAATATAATGTATATATCTGCTCTTCAGCAAATTTATTTATGCATATGTGTAGATTGGTATGAATTAGAATTTTGGTTACTTACTCTTCTATGGGAGAAGATTGCTTTAAAATAGCCATTCCCCCCCGCTATTGTTCTTATCCAGATATTTTAGACTGTCAGAAAGCACAAGCTGCAATAGTAATGATAGGAAAATGACGAGTGAAATGTCAGTCCTAATTAGAGATTTGATTGCTATGTAATAAAAGTACTACATTTGATTTGGACATTTTGGGGCTGTCAGGTGGAATGATTCAAACATGCCTCCACTTCCATTCCACAAAATGAAACATGTGAATGTGCATTATTTATATCGTATTTCATGATGGTAATTAATTATGTGTCTGAGGATCCAGCATCCTTAAAAGACAGCTGAATTTAAGTCCAGTCTTTATGTGCATTTGTAAAACTCATTTTTCTGTGAAGCATTCTATGTTTTATTTTTGTGGAGCGGGGGAGAGGGGAGATGGGGGCAATTCATTTGAAGCTAAACACATACTTACAATCTAAAATAAATGTCAAGCTTAATTTCTATAATAATCAGTGGAACTGAGCTGACTTGTTTTAGTTAAGTCCTTATTGGGCATCGGTTCTTTGTAGAGCTTTGTATTAAGTGTTATTGAAATTTTGAAAAAAATAGCAAAGTGTGCTTCATCCCCAGCATATACTTACAATCTATTCAGAGAAAGCAAACATACAAACACGGGCACTGTGTGTATAGTTAGAGCTCAGATCCCTGGGTAAAAAACAAAAACAAAAATGAAAACAAAAAATTTTTAAAAACTGATTCACTGATTTATTATGAGGAAGGAGCATGGAAATCATTTAGTCCTATGCTTCTCATTTTCCACATGAGGGGAACTGAGGTTCAGAGAGGGTAAATGACATACCTATGGACATACAACTATTAAGTGGGAAAAGGAGGGCTTCAGCCTTCATCTTCTTGACTCAAAGTAGAGCAATCTTTGCACTATATCATACACAAATCTTTGTTAAACAGGGAAAGCTAAAGTGACAAGCCTTATGTTCTGTCCTGATTGACCATAGGAATTTATTCACTCTGTGTGGAGTAAGTTGGACAGCTGCTTTTGAAAGTACCTATTCTTTCCCTTGACTTTCATTTTCAATATTTGCTAAATATATGAGCCATTACTAAAATTAAAGTTCCAGAGGTTGCCTCTCAAGTGGTATAACTCTCCACCGTTTTTCTTGTCAATGCCATTAATACAGAGATGGAGAGCCAAGCCGGCACTCAGTTGAACCCTGAGATTTCAAGCAATCCATCATCACATGCAGAATGTACTTGATTGCTTTTCTGCATTGTGTATGACAGGATAGAATTGCAATCGTGAGACCAACATTTACCAACCAGTAGGTAAATTCAATAATTTTTTTTCATTGTTTATGACATCTTTAGAAAAAAAATGCCAGTTTCCCTTTGTCATGATAGACTCAGTGGTGAGATGTAAAACAGAAAGAAGTCTAAGTATACCTCTAGCTTTTATTAGTTGAACTTTAGTATTGACTAATATGAACCATAAGGAACGTTTTAATTAGCTCCTGAGTGAGGCTACATGAATAAATGTGCTTTCTCCATCTTGGGACATAGGATCCTTAGGTTTCTAGCCTGGGCTTCTTCTCTCGGGATCTCTCATGAAAAGACTTGTGACAAGTCTATGTGGCTCTCTTTTA
This sequence comes from Phalanger gymnotis, assembly GCA_028646595.1. Taxonomy (NCBI): domain Eukaryota; kingdom Metazoa; phylum Chordata; class Mammalia; order Diprotodontia; family Phalangeridae; genus Phalanger; species Phalanger gymnotis. The sequence continues at coordinate 5,075 of JAQQSZ010006939.1, forward strand.
TAGCACTTAGCACAGTGCCTGGCGCGTAGTAGGCTCTTAATAAATGTTGATTGATTTTATAGGCCTAACACAAAGAAATGACTATCAACAAATCATCAGAGATCATCCCCAATCACTTATCTGCACTGAAGTGACAATAGGTGGATTAATATGTATATATATGTCCACACCCTTCATTGGGAGGTGAACCTCTCAGTCACCTCATCTGGTTAATTAAAGAATTGCTTCACATATATGCTTCCATTTACTTACTTGAGGATATGGTGTATCTATAAGGTCCTATAGGGCAGGATCTGTTTTGCTTTGTATCCACAGCCCTTAGCATAGTATCCAGCACATAGCAGGTGCTTAATAAACACGCAGGTTATTACTATTTCCTTCTCGTACTTTCTTCTGACAATTTTGTTGTATGTGATGAAAATTGTGAAACTAGCTGTTTCTTTCATTTAATTTGATATCATTTTAGAGGTCATTTTCCTGAGCAAGATGAAGTATTTCCTTTTACTTCAAAATTGTTGTATTTGTCCGTCCTTCATTCTCAAGGAGGACCATGACATCAGGGAATGATGACATGACTTGCAGTTGACTTGGATTTGAGTGAGGGAGGGCTGTGCAAGGTCATCAGCCCCACTTTCTCCTCCAGAGCCATCTTGGTTCAGTGGTCTGATATTCATCAGGACAACTGGAGGTGGTCTTGTTTTTGGATTAAGGGGTCATCCTTTGACTCACTTCTTAAAGAGGCCTACTTCAAAATAAGTTTTCAAAAATGATTAATCTCATTACATCCTAATCAAAGAACTCAGTGATTTCTTCTTTCTATCAATCAATCAACCAACAAAAATTATTCTCCTAGGAACTTCTGTTTTAAAACACCTTATTCTTTATTATGGTGACCTCACTCCAATCTCTTCCCAAATACACAGACATACACAGACACACAAACACACAGACACAGCCATGGACACACACACTTCAAGATATCAGATTTCTAGCAACCACAAATCTAGAACGCAGTCAAGGAACTGGAAATAAACGGAGAAAACCTCTGAACAGCAAACAATAGTGCCGAAGTCAATTCATGAATTCAAGAAACATTTAGACTCAAATCACTGAGCTGACCACGAAGGGAAATACAAGGATAAATGAGGTCCCTTCCTTATGGATCTTAGAATCTAGAATGACCAAAACTCATGCACATATTCTAATTCAAAACATTACGTCCTACAGGCATAGCAGAGGCACAAAGTGGTTTATGAGTATAGAGATCCTTTCTAACTGAGAGTTCTTTCTTAATTCCACCAGGGAGATAGAGTTAACCTTCAGGCTCTCTCCAGACAATTGTGTGAAAAATAAACAATAGATTAAAATCATGTGGACACACTGAGAACAAGGAGTAATAGATGACAGAAATGGGAGTAAACAGAATCAGAATTATGACTCTCCAGCAGTCTGGGGACATTTAATGTAAAATCTAATATCCCTATACACCTCAATAGTTCCTGATGACGTCATTGTTTGTAGGCATAGTACGATGATTGATTTTCCATATGATATCTCTGGGCTACCAAGAAAACCCTCAGTTCTCTTTAGTGAGCTCTGTCTTAGAAGTGGTCAAGATAGCACTAGTCTGGAAGTAAGAGACCTGGGTTCAGCAGTCTGCTGAGCTGCTTTGAGAAAATGACTTAACATATGTACCTGAGTTTCCATGTGTGAAATAACAGGGTTGAAATACAGAAGTCTTTTTCCAAAGTCTTAGTGCAGTTTTAAAAGACATGTGGTAAACCCTATATATGATGCATAGGGCATATTCCAGATCTATACATATGATTTTGAATGTATTACTCAACACCTCCTCAAGTGGGGGAAAGTGCTCACAACTTCTTGACTTCTGAGATTTAGAGTTCTTTGTTTATCTACCATGGCAAGGAAATACAACATGGTTTGAGAAATGGTTGGGACCAAAAGGAGAGAGAATACCCTGGAGGGGGTGGTGGTGGTGGAGCTCCCTCCTCCGCCCAACTATCTGAAGAAATATCTCAATGGCAGTAACAGTTAAGGATATTTGTACTTTCTTCCTTTCTTCAAATCCAAGGTGAGGGGGGCAAGGTGGAGGCGGAGATGAAAGCTAAATGAGTGATTGAAGCTATGGCTTTATTTTAATCATGGGCATTTGCTCACGTGACTGCAGAGCGAACAAAAAGAAACAAACAAAAAAAAACCCCAAAACTGAACTGATACTTGCAGGGAATGTGAAGGAACTGGTTGGTGGTCCTATTCCCCTTCTCCTACCATACTACTGTGGCCAGGTGTATTCTTTTATTCTATTAAAGACTGCAGCTGTCTTTTGTCTCTTTTTGTATCCCCAGCATTTAGCACAGTGTGCAGCATACTGGAAGTGCTTATTAAATGTTTATTGATTAGTCTATTCTAATCTTATTTCTCACAAACATCAATGGTTGCCCTAACTTCTGCATTTCCTTGTCTTGCTTTGTTTTGGGGATATGGGAGTGGGATATCTCCAGGAGCCAGACTAGGGATGAGCACTTTCCTAGCTCAGGGCATGGAGCCCAGCCCCACCAGCTCCTTGTTCGAGAGGTTTAGCTCTTACACTGGAGGCATAATCACAAGCCATTTATGACTTTCATAACTATACTTCAAAGGACCAAATTACTATGAACCTGGGCATTTCAGTTTGTCCCATCCAGTCAACAACATGCATTTATTAAGTACTCATTTTGTGCTGGGCATACAAACACAAGACACAGTGGAGCTTTTACAAAGGAATATATTTACTTTCAAAGGTATCATCACAAATAGACAAACATATTCTCCTAACATATGGGAATCATAGTACCTCTTCTTCCCTGTATCACCTCTGGGGAGGGGAAGGGAAGGGAATTAGATTCATAGCTTAGCTTGGTTGCTTTAGAGCATATTCTTAGGTCCAGATTCCTCCTGGGGCTGGAGTACCAGGCCTCCTGGCTTCTCAGGGTTTCCATGCCTCATTGACTGCTATACTCCACCTGCAATCCTAGCTCAAAGGTCCTCATAGATCACCTCCAGCTCCTGAAACTGAGGACAAATATCACAAAAGCAGAAATTAATAACTCCAGTCCCATTTCTTAAGCTGAGATGAAATGAGAGCACCCATTCAGTTCAAGAGTCCACACTGGGAACAGCAGCCAGTAGAACACAAAAATATGGTAGGAAAGAGAGGAAAGGGAAAGGGAAAGCCAATCGAGGAGGCTACTTCCACTCATGGGTGGTAGGGGGACATGGGGAGCTCCATGATGGGCACACTAGACATGATCAAAGGATAGGTTACACAAGCAAAAAGAAAGATAGCCCTTCCCCTCACGGAGCTTACATTCTAATGGGGAAGGAAGCACAGAAAATGAAGGTGAGAAAGGATTGGGGGAAGAAGAGAAAATATCCTCATATGGATATGGAAGAGAAATCTGGAAAGTCAGGAGAGCTTAGAGAGGTGCTGGAGTCAATCAGATCAAAGGACTAATTTATTGTGACATTTATTCAATTCAATATTTATTAAGCTTACTATGTGCTAGGCATTGTGCTAAGCTATAGGATACAAATAAGAAAGAAGGAAGAGTCCCTGCCCTTAAGAGGCTTACCATCTGATGGGCAAAGAGAAAAAAGCTGAGGGGATGGGAAGGGGGTTATGAGGGGGATACCTGACTGGGCATGATGTTCCATGGACTTAAAACCAAGGTGAACTGCTGATGGAAGATGGTGCAAACTTCTGAAAGTTCCGAGCCCTCTATAAAAGAAGGCTTTGGAAGGAGTTTACCACATCACCCTCTAGGTCTCAGATGAGAGGGGAGAGGCCCCTGAGGAGCTAAGTATCAAAATTGCCTCAGTCTGCATGGTGATGAGATTCCAGGTGATCAGTTTAGCCTGGGGGAGGCATGATGTTCCATGGAATCAAAACCAAGCACAGTTGCTGAAGAAAGATGGAGAGTTACCTACTGTTGAATCAAGATCTCCATGAAAAAAGAAAATACATTAAAATTCCTTTATTTATTAAAGTGTCTACTGCTAATACCATATAATTTCAGTAATCTTTTCCAATGACTTCTTATTCCTTTATCAGATTTAGTATTTGCTGATCAACATGTATGTGTAATCTGTTTGACTTTCACCTTAAAGGAAACTTGTCAAGAGAAATTCTTCCTATTTTGTATGAAGTCAAACTCACAAATATAAAATACTTAATTTTAAAAGTAAAATGGTAACCTTAAATGCAAAGGAGTTACTGGTTTCACAAAGTGAAACTCCTTTCACTAGTCATATGTGTCTGCGAAAGTTATCTTCTTTTACTAAAACATAAGAGAGATTTATCTCAGACTCAGAGCTACCTGAGGTTATTAGTGGAGAATGCTCCACTAGAAGGAGCAAGTTTTTTTTTTTTCGTTTTCATCCTAGTTCACCAAAATTAATTGACTATTTCTATCTGGAATAAATAATTACAGTAATAATACTATCTCACATTTACAGAGTACTTTAAGCTTTGCATAAAATTGCATAGCATTTTACAAAAAAAAATCTTATCAATATTATCATATTCTCACAACAACCCTGTGACCCTTGCTCTCATTTTACGATTGAGGAAACTGAGGCAGAAGGTAAGTGACTTGCCCAGGGTCACAAAACTAGTAAATGTCTGAGACTGGATTTGAACTCAGGTTTTCCTGACTTCAGGTCTGGCACTCTATCCATTGTGTCACTTATGCTGCTTAGTTCGTGTTCTTTCTTATATTCCTGCAGCTTTTCTAGGAGCTTCCAGTAACCAGAGAGGCTAGTCAATTTGTGCTAATTGCTGGATGACACCTTCAAGTACCATTTTGATTGTCTGTTAAATTCATGGGGACCATTCTGAGCCATATTTGATATTAGTGGTAGTAAACCATAGGCTATAAGAATGGCATGAATCATGTTTCTCCATTCCTTTTACTTCTTCCCTCTCAGCCTTTATGATCTGCTATAATGCCAAAAGGGAGATAAATTGTGGGCTTTCTGGTTGTTGCAGGTGGTGGCAAGATGATATAGGTCATGGGAAAATTATGAGATTACTCAGGGCACTGTGGGATAAACATGTTTGAAAACACAGACACTGTGATCAGCATTCATCTTAATATGTGTTCTTCAAATACAAGTTAGCAGGATCATAGGATTTAGAATTTGAAGGAGCTTTAGAAGTCATTTAGTCTAATGTTCATGTTTTAAAGATTATGAAATCGGGGGCTAGAAATGTCAAGTGACTTGCCCAAGGTTATTATTATTATTATTATTAAGTAGCAAAACAATGATCCAAAATTAAATTAGATCATCATATTAAATTAGATCATCATCATTAGAGCTGGAAAAAAACTTAGAGCCAACCAAGGCCAACACATTAATTTTGTAGATGATGAGACAGAAAGGAGGTCAAAGTGGCTTGTTTGAAGTCAAATAGTTTATAAGTGTCAGAGTCAGAATTTGAACTCAGGTCATCTGATTCCAGATCCAATACTATGCTGTCCCTTATATTTTGGACAAAAATCTAGCACTCTTTCCATTTCTGTATATCACATCACTTCCATGTGCATGCATTTCACCAATAAATTAAATAACTACTTTTTTCACACCTAAACCCTTGAATGTGTCTCAGTTTGACAGACTAATTTCAGTTTGAGAATTTTTTCCAGGATGAATATTAAAATATATCAATGGGAAACAAAAGGGACACAATAAATAAAAGAGCACCATAGACTTTAATCATTCCTATCAGTCATTTGGGCAGCTAGGTATTGCAGTGGATGGAATGTGTGGCCTGAAGTCAGGACGCCCTGAGTTCAAATACTCCCTATCATTTTCTAGCTGCGTGACCCTGGGCAGCTCATTTCACCTCAGTTTGCCACTCTGTAAAATGGGGATAATAACTACCTCCCAGGGTTGTTGTGAAGATCAAATGAAAGAATAATTGTAAAGTGCCCAGCACATAGTAAGTGCTTTAAAAAATGTTAGCTAGGAGTTATTACTGTTCTATTTCTGGGATTTATACTTAAAAGGGTAAACTATAAGAGAATTTGGATAATTTTTATTTCCTTTTGCTCAGGAGCAAAATTTTGTTCTGCTAAATGTAGTTGTAATGTAAAAGGATATATGGCAAATCATTAAATGTAATAGAATACAAATGAAAGACAACAATTCCTTTTTATGAGCTGCTCAGGATCATTAATGGCATAAGATGGCAGAAAATCCTACTAATGGATAGGATTTTTATCTAATATATAATATCTTGTAGAAACTAAAAGATCAAGTTGTGCTCTTATGTAATTTTTTCAGGATTAGTCACATTAAAGAGTGAATGTCGTAACTTATGGAAAGATAGAAAAAATAGTTAAATACTACAACCTTAGCTTTGGTAGATATGTCATGACATTATTCTGGGTACAAGCTGATTTTGGCAATAGGAAGGATGATCTATATCAATACCTATATCTATATAGCTATACACAAAACTTGTATATATACGTAGCATATATGAGTATTTATAGGTATGTGTGGGGTGTGTGTATGATTTCACTTGGTACCATATAGTTTTCCTGAAAAATAGACTGAAAGAATATAGCTGTAGATATTTGAGGCAATGTGTTTCAGACACAATAGATGTGTCTGATGAAATAAAAATTTGTTATTGTTTTTGAGTTATGTCTGACTCTTAATGACCCCATTCGGGGTTCCCTGGGCAAAGATACTGGGATGGTTTGCCATTTCCTTCTCCAGGTCACTTTACAGATGAGGAAACCAAGGCAAACAAGGGTAAGTGAATAGCCCAGGGTTACATAGCTAGTAAGGGTCTGAGGCCAGATTTGAACTCCTGACTTCAGGCCCTGCACTCTATCCCCTGTGCAACCTACCCATAATATACATTTAGAACAAGTCATATTATCTGTTGAAGAAAAAAAAAACTTTTAGGTCAAATTCCTTTCAGAAATGATTCATGTTTATATTGTCCCCAAATGCTGCTCATGTTAATCAGTGATGGCTGATCATACTAACACATTAAATTAATGTGGTCTAAGGTTTATTGAGTACATTGGATGTTTCAGGACCTTAAGCTTTTTTTCCCTACCCCTAGTTTAGGATTTCCTCACTATTCCCTTTTCTAGAAATTTCAGTTTACATAAGGCAGAGATAGTGAAACTGCAGCTAATAGATTTCATTTAGCCTATAAATGCAGATTTTTGACTGTAGTTGAAAGAATGAGACAATTTTTTTTAAGGAAGGAGCAGAAAAAAAAATCACAAAATGTTGCTACGATGTCTCTCTCTATGTCTTTCCCATCATCTCTTGATAAATTGTCATTCTCTGTATTTGTTGTTATTACTTGGTGTCTATATATTTTTGGCTATACCTTGATATCTGTCTTTTTCGGTCATCATTTTTAGGTAACTGACTGTCTTTGTCCATTCTTCTCTGATTGTACCCTGCCCCTTTTGTAATCCTCTCTACTTCTGTCTTTGTATCTCCTTCCTCATTCTGTTTGCTGTTTGTCTTTTTTAGTCTAAACTAGTGACCTTATCAGTGCAAAGAATTCCACCAATATAAATTGGACTCATCTATAAAACATAACATGTACTCTTAGAGAGTTGCTTGGGGCCTCTAAAATCTACCCCTTCTAAAACAGCTAATAAGCATCAGATGCTGGGTCAACTACCAAAATGTTACACAATTTCAACTGGACCTTCGCTGTAGCAAAGCACCTCCCTTTCTTGAGTAGAATCACTTACCATATAACTATTTCAAACCTTTTAATGTCTCCCCAATTCTCCATGGCACTCCCTCCCTCCAAACCTCTCAGCTGAGGACCTTGCCTTATACTTCACAAAAAGTACTATCTCTGAGCTCCCCCTTTTCATCTCCTATCGCTTAGATTTCTTCCCATAGTATTTCTTCCTTTATCTTTGTCTTAGAGAAAGAGGTAGTCCCTCTCCTCTATGAGGCAAAACCTTTAAAATGAATCTCGATTCTATTCCAACTTGTCTTTTCCAGAAGACCAACCTCTCAATCATCAATAGTGTCCTACTAATCTTGAATCTTTCCATTTCTTCTACTGCTTTCCTTCTGCCTGCAAACACAACTGTTTCTTTCATCCAACAAACAAACAAAAACTTCACTTGATCTGACTCTCTGCACTAGCTATTACCCTATATCTTTCCTCCCTTTAGTGACTAAACTCTTTAAGAAGGCCATTTACAACTAATGCCTATGCTTTTGCTCCTCTCATTCTCTTCTAAACTCTGCAATCTGGCTTCTGACTTCATCATTCAATTGAAACTGCCCTCTCCAAATTTGCCTATGATTTCTTTTTTTTTT
>JAQQSZ010006940.1:0-13453 GCA_028646595.1 Phalanger gymnotis
AAGCAACTGCAGCTGCAGTTCTGTAGCTGCCCCACCTCCGCTGCCCCAGGGGCGGTAGCAGAACCACAAACTCCCTGTCCCCAGCAGCTTTTCCCATTAACCTTCTCTGTCGTCTTTGCTGTTTGTGGGTTGAGAGGTCTGGTAAATGCCACAGCTCACTGATTCAGGGCGCTAGGGCACACTCTGCCCGGCTCCCAGTCTGGTCGGTCCGCGCTGCCCACGCTGGGCTCTGCTCGGTTCAGCTCCGCTCCCCTCAGCTCCCAGCTCCATGTGAGATAGACCTTACCCAGAGACCATCCAGCCTGTCCTGGGCTGGAGCCCTGCTTCCCTCTGCCACTTTGTGAGTTCTGCAGTTCTGGAATTGGTTCAGAGCCATTTTTTATAGGTTTTTGGAGGGACTTGGTGGGGAGCTCACGGTAGTCCCTGCTTTCTAGCCGCCATCTTCCTCCACAATCACAATAAAAACTATTTAAAGGAACGGCAGTAACTCATGCACACTACAGTAATGCTTCACAATCTGCATGGACTGTTAGGAGAAACTAAAGACATACAGTTTACGAAGGATTATGTGACATAGCTTTGATGTAATAAACACCTCTCCCTATCCTATCTAACCATCTACTCCCAAACAGCCATACCCTAGTGATGTCCCTCTTCTCTCCATCAGCAATAACGACCATCTGGACTGGACTTTCAGAGACAAACCGTGGCAGAGTTAATCCATTCAGTTTTGGTAACCATTTCCCAAAAGTTCTAAGGTTACTTGTGATACTGAGAGGTTAAAAGACCTGCCTAAAGTGGGAATTGAACCCAGGTTACCCTGGCTCTTTCTATCCACTGCTCCCATGCTGTCTCTCCTGAGTGATATGATTGCCACACCTCCGCTCCTTCTCTCTTGCAAAAAAAAAAAAAAAAAAAAAAAAAAGAACTGATTAGACTATAAAAACTAAGTTTATCTGTTATTGTTAAAAGTAGTATTTTCACAATATAAACTTTTACTTAAAATGTCAATTACTGAAAATGTAGTGAAAACACTGGACTAGGAAACCAAAGACTGCTTCTGGACCCAGGTCTGCCACTAACACGCAGCGTGATCTCAGGTAATTCATAACCTCTCTGAATCTCAGATTTCTCACCTACAAAATGAAAACAGATGAGGTAATCTCAAAAGTCCTATAAAGGTCTAAATTCCATTATTCTTACAAAGTGCAATCCAAAAAATAATTTTCAAAATTTAAACACAAAAACACACTGAAAACAAACTAAAGGGATACTGAATATGAAAAGCCTTTTCAGTAGCTTTGAAATTAAAAAAAAAAAGCTGAGCTTTGCAATATATTAGGTTTGTTCTAAGGCTCAAACTTTATTTCACATAGACTAAAAAGATTTTTTATTAACTTACTGTCTCTTTCATAAAACCCCAGCCCCTCCAAATGTGCAAATGATGTAGGAGGCACTTTTAACGAAAGTGAAATTATTTACTCAAAAGTTTTAACTTCAGTTACACACACTTAGCTCACTGTACTTTAAAAAAAAGAGATTTACACAATTAGATTAATATTAAAGTATAACCATGTGATGGCAAGAATATATCTTATTTAATTTTTGTATCTTCAGCACACAGCATAGCTCTGTAACACATAGTAATCCTAAATGCCTGTTGAATATCTGAAAGCAAAATTTATCTGCCACAATTTCATTATTATGCAACTATATTACAAATTAATGATTACTACCTTTTTAAAGTAAAATTTATCTGATATACATTTAGGAAATATTTCAAATTACATATAATACCTGTAAGATCTTCTGGGTCTGTTACAACAATATGGGCATTTAATTCCTGTAGTTTATGATGCAATTCTTCTAATTTTTTATTTGATTTTTTCAAAATGTTGTCCACATATGCCAAATTTTTTTTGTCCGTTGTGACCTTCCTGAGATTTTCAGCTCCTTCTTTTATTTTCAGTTCTTTCCTTATTTCTCGTTTGATACGATCCTTGATATCATCCAATTTCTGTTGCACCATTGTATCTGAAAAATCTAATTTTTGGCCAGTGCTCACATTCTCAGGAAGTAGAAGGCTTCGAGCATCCCCCTTAAGGAAAAACAAAACAAAACACAAGTTTTACTTAACTGCTCAGCATAACATGGAGCATGTGTAATAACCGGCTTTCTGACCACATTAGTCCTAAATTAAAGATACTTTTACATCCATGTGCTTATGTTATGCCTAAGCAAAACCAAGATTCACAGAATTTCTTAGTTCCAAAGAAAAAACTGCACTTGACAAAGCTTTAAAAATTTGTGACATTCTTTTATCACCACTTTTATGTTTGAGGTAAGTGAATTAAATGTAATATTTGAGAAGTGGCATTGGATCATAGGCCTTCCAATTAGAAATCTTTAGGCTAAGGTACATGCATAATTTTCACAGACTTAAAGTAAAAATATATCAGGAAAACACATGCACAAGAAGATTTTAATGAATAATAAATCCATCAAAACCATCAATGGGTTAAATGGTCACCTCCTGGCCATTTCCAAATAGGGCCTACAGAGACTCTAGCCATCCTCCTTATCTTCTTTCCTCTGGAACTCAGAATCTTTATCTAGAGCTCTAGTCTCTGAAAAGGGAGCTTTTGGTAGATCCTACCCAGAACAAGGCTCCCACCCTTCCCAGACATTTCTAAAACATGACACTGTTTTAAGTACCTGGTCTCAGTCCCCCACCAGTAACTCCCCTTTATCTGCTGTCTTCCCTCACAAGAATATAAGTCCCCTGAGGACAGGAATTGCCTTGTTTTATTTTTAGCCATATCTTCAATACTTAGCACAGTTCTTTGCATATGGTAGGCACCTAATGGTTTTTCATTCATTTGTTAACATTTTTAAAAAGTGTATTAATGGTGCAAGATAAGCAAAAACCAGAAATAATCAAACATTGTAGTCCAGTGTTTGATAAATCTAAGAATAAATTAAAAGAGGAAGGATTCTATTCAACAATGACAGATTTAGGCCAGCATCTTATCTCATATACCATGAGTTTCAAATGAATATGTAACAGATAATTTATTTTTAAAAGAAGTAAATGGTAAGATATACCTCTTACAACTATAGCTGAAAGAGGATTTTAATCCAAATCAAGGGACAGAAGTAATCACAAAGAGAAAACAGTTTTGATGATATAAAATATTAAAAGCTTTTGCACAAACAAAATTAATAAAGCTAGACTTAAGGGATAGTTGAATAGTGAAAAATACTTGCAGAAATTGTCTCTAATAAAAGTCTAGCATTCAAGACATGTAGGTAACTGACAGAAACATTTTAGCAACGAGCCTTTCTCCAAAAGACAAGTGGTCAGAGGATATGAACAAGTTTTCAAAAGGAAAATGGCAAATTTTCAACAACTACATGAAAGATTATTAGGCTAGCTATTGAGTTTTACCTCATCCTCCCATCCCCCCAAAAAACCCATCAAATATGACATAAGAGCGAATAATCAACTTTGGACGTGCTATTGCAAGACAGGCATACTACTAGACTATTTGTAGCTAATTATTTTGGAAAGTACTTTGGAAATAAGCAAGGAAAGTCATTAAACTAAAGGGCAAAAAAAAAAATCTTTGACCCAGATATCATTCTACTTGCTATACACTAATGAGTTTAAAGACAAAAGGAAAGGCCCCAGATGCATCAGAATAAACTGAATGGAATTTTGTTGTGGTAGCAAAAAAGGTAGAAATAAAGTAGGCACCTATCATGCAGAATGATTAAAATCAAACTGGAATACGAATATCATTGCATTATAAAAATAAGTTACCAATTTGAAATTCAGAAAAATGCAGAAAAAGTCTTAGGAATTGGAGGAGGGTAAAGTTAGAAGAACAAACAATTGCCACAATAACTACAATAGCACATAGTAAAACAACACTGAAACAAAGCCAAACTCTGAGTGACTGTAATGCATCAATCTTGACCCTGGAGAATAGCATACTGGGTGGCTAGTGCTGTACCTGGTACCAACAGGACATGCGTTCAAATTGTGCCTCAGACACTTAGCTGTGTGATCCTGGTGAAGTCAAATTTCCTTCTCTCAACCTCAGTTTTTTCATCTGCAAAAGGGAGGAAAATAATAGCAACTACCCTCTAGGGAGGTTGCAGAATAAAGAGATAATGTAAGTGTAAAGTGTTTTGCAAACTCTATAAATGTTAGTTATTATTATTATGAAACCCACCTCCCTCTGGTCAATAAACAGGTGGGTACTGTGGGTTACAAATGTTACAAACATTATTGGATGTGGTGGCTGTATTGATTGCTTCAGCTCACTGTTTTTCTTTAAGGTAGATGCTCACTGGTAATTGGCAGGGTCTCTATCAAAAAACGCCATGTAAAAATAAAAGATCAATTTTTAAAATGTCAATTATTGAAAGCCTCATTTAAATATCTGAGTTAAATTATTAGGGATAATGTTTTTCTCCTAAGAAAGACCATCAATTAAAATAATAATAATAATAATCCTTAGCAAGTGCTTCTCTGTTTCAGTATGTTTCATTATGGACAGTAAGGATTTCCTACCTTGAGCAGTATCTAAAAGCCATATTGGTAATATGGTTACGAGTTTAAAATTTTAATTTACTGTTACTTTTTATGACTCTTAGGCAAAGGAAAAGAGTGTAGCCTGTAGTCAATTTTAAACACTAAGTTAACAACAAAACAGAGGCTGTATGATCATAGTCACAAGTATAAAATGAGAGTGCCTAAACACAAACTCTCCTTACCTACCCATCTCCAAATATCACCCAGACTAATTCCCATCACCAGAGTGAATTGCCCCCAAGTTAAAGAGAATAATGTATTTGGAATCAGAAGGTCTATGTTTGGTTCCTGAATGTCATTAGCCATGTGTTGTTGGACAAGTCACTTAACTTCTCCAGGCTTTACTTACAGGCCAATAAAATAAAAAGATTAGACTAAATGATCTCTAAGGTTCTTTATAGTTCTAAACATATGATTCTATAGCCCAAAACTCATAATATTCAGCATCTTCCATCACGTACATAACAGTTCACAAGCCTCAAGTCTTCTTAATCTTGAATTTCCCTCTATTCTAGTTAAGCTAATCTATTGCTTACTGCTTCACAACTAACACATTTTTATGAATGCTGCCTCACAGTAAATAGCGGGGCCAAGATTCAAACCCAGGTCTTTCTGATACCAAATCCGGCAGTACAATTATGTGCCACTCTGCCTCCTTTCTACTTACAAAAACTTTACTGTGTCTTGCAATTCCCAACTGTCAAATTCACATCCCATACCTCCTTAGAGACAACGATCTAAAAATCACTTATTCCAAGAGAATGCTTTTGATTATTAGTAATTTATTATTAATAATCAGTTATTCACTTTACTAGTCACAGGGAACTTTTTGAAGGTAATTTTAATTATTATTAACAATGATTCACATTTATGTAATACTTTAAAGTTTATAATCCAACAACCTGTGGAGCAGGTAGTATAAGTATGGTTCTTATTTTACAGCTAAAGAAACTGAAGCTCAGAGAATTATGATAAATGACTTGATCAGTCACATCTATTAAATATTAGAGACATGATTCAAAAGATTTCAGAGTAGAAAGAGATGTCTGAGGCTATATAGTCCAACCTGTATCAAAACAGGAATCCTATTTAGATCATACTAGGTAAGGACTATTTGCTTAAGAAGATTCCGGTGAGGGGGAACTAACTACCATTCCAGGAAACCCAACTGACTTTTGGTCAACTCTCAATTTTAAGGAAGGTTGTCCTCACCTCAAATCTAAAGTGTCCCTCTAAAAATTCACCAACTATTTCTACTTTGGCTCTCAGGGGACTAAAGAGAAATTTTATTAAATATTAAAAATATTAAATATTAAAATTTCCCCAAAAGGGCCCCATAAATACTTAAAACAACTATCATGCCCACTCTCAAGTCTAGGATGAAAATAGAGTTGCTCTAACAGATCTTTAAATGACTGAGTGGACAAGCAGTTATAAAAGGAAGAGATGGAATCAAAGGCACAGGGAGAGGAGTTGACCTTAGTGAAAAGAGCCATCTCTTTATCTGACACTGAAGGAATGGAGAAGAAGAGGAGGGGGTTATTTATGTCTAAGGGTTTTAAGATGAAGAAAGGAGGAGCTTAGCTAGTGGCTTTAATTTTTATCAGTAAATCAAGAGGGAAGGTCCTCATCTGAACGAGTGGGAGGCTTAAGGAGAAAATTTTTAGTATAACTTTTGTGGGGAATGTAAAAGGAAATCAATTTAAGGAGGAATAAAAGGCTTATCTGGCTGCAGTGAGGCCAACTGAGATTTTATAATATGTTGTAATGTACCTAATCAGCCTAGTTTGGTGACCTAAGAGGCAGTATGATTCAATGAAAGAGCACTGGATTTAAAGGCAAGACACATGGATTCCAATCCCAGCTTTGCCACTTTCTGATTCTCAGTGTTCATTCAATTTAAGGTAAATCATATCATTCTCTTGACATCAAATTCCTTATCTGTAAAACAATGGGGTTACACTAAAAGACCTCAGATCTCTTCCAACTTTTAATCTATGACCTTGTACCGACACACCCACCCACCCACCGACACACACCCACCCTCTTTTCAAAATGCTTTCTAACTACACCTATCATTACATATTATAAAATGAATCATTTAAACCCAAGTGTAAAGACTTTGTATCTTCAATTAAATTTCATCTTCTTAGATTCACTCCAATCCTTTAATATGTCAAGATCTTTTAAAATCATTATTGTTGATTACTAGGTCACATGAACAACAAGATGGAGAACTAGACATTTTGTTTAAGCCCCATGAACTCTCAAACTTTTCCAAAACAGAAATTATGTGCCAAAGATAAAGCAAATTCAGCTGTCTCCAAAGTCTAGGTTGCCCAGAACCCAAAAGAAGGTTTGACAAACAAAAGAACAACCCTTAAACTCCTGAACTAAGGCTTAATGACACTGAGCTCACTCAGCACCACTCCCACACTAAGAAACGACAATATAGCCTTACAACAAAACTCATTCCAACACTCCATCTTGCATCCCTCTTTTCAGTGCTGAGGAGACCCTGGTTCCAGTTTAGGAAAGTCTTATGTTGGTGGCAATAGAATGACAAGAGAAAGATCAGTAAAAATATTCTTTCTAAATATATACAAGGAGACTGATAAAAGTAGAAATGTGGCAGAGAGGAAAAAGTGAACGGGCAGATGAAGCATTAGAGACAGAAAACTGAGGACTCTCTGTCTATAAGTTGGATCAATGCTTTTTTTGTGACACTACAACATGGGAAAGTACACAAAAGGGGTGGGGAGCAGGGAAAGAGAGGAATGTGGGATGCACTGGGATCAAATCAAGGACTAGCAATGAAGCAAAGCTGACCTCTGTATGGTGGGGTGGGAGGTAAAAAAAGAAGGGAAGGAGGCTTTACTTTGAAGAGGAGAGGGGGCTCCACTGATGAATGTTCTTATGAATGAAGAGAGATGAGGACTGCACACCGGATGGGTCATGGTGGTTTAGGTGTTTGAAAAGTTTACTTGGCCTATGTGTGTGTGTGTGTGGGGGGGGGGGGGGAGATACATTTTTTCAGGGAGTGAAGCACAATGGAAAAAGAATCCCTGGGACAAGCCATAGAAGGCAGTGGCAGAAAGTACCTATAGAGGAGAGAACCATTTAAAACAAATACCTTGAAAGTTTTGATTGCATGGAGAATACAGAGAAAAGAGTCATGATTGAGAGAGTGAGGGTGTAGAGTAGACAGAAATAACAGATAAGGAAGAGAAATTATTTTTGGAAAAGAAACAAAAAACAGAATTTTAAACTGATGAACAAGATCAGACAAAGGGGTGGAGAAGAAGGGTGAATCTACTCGGTTAACAGAGAAAAAAGAGAGGGAAGAAATATATAACCAGATAAAAGCAGGAGAGAAAAAGGAACTAATAAAAACTGAAAGAGGTAAGAAGCAAAAAGAGTGCATTAGGGGTGAAGAGAAGAGAGCCAGTGGAAACAGAGACAGAGGGAGAAAATATAAATCTACTTTTTATTATTCTAAATATGACTGGATTAAACGATCCAATAAAATGAAAATGTGGTAGGCTGGATAAGATAACAAAATCCTACGAACTGTTACTTAAAAGAAACACATTTTAAAAGATATACATAGAATAAAACTGAAGGGATGGAAAAATGTATTATGAGTCAAGGGAATCCAAAAAAGCAGGAGTGCCATTGTGATAACAAACCAAAAACACTCAAAATATAAAAGAGAGACAAACAAGGAAACTGTATTGAAAGGAACCATAGACAACAAACCAGTATCGGTAATAAACTCCCTTACCATCCAAATTCACGAAGGAAACGTTATCTGAACTTCAAAAAGACACAGACAGAAAACAATAGTGACAGACTTCAACATCACGATTAGTTCTGAGTAAGTCTAACAGAAAGATATACAAAATGAAAAATACTGAACTGAACAAATTTCTGGATAAACTAGAGTTAAATGACTCATAGTGTCTTCTAAATGAGTCAGAAAAAGAATATACATAATTCTCTGCAACACATGAAACTTTTACCAGAAAAAAAATGACCATGTGCTATAGCACAGAGATATTGCAAACATAAAAAAGGCAGAAATAGTTAATATCCTTTACACACTATAATGAAATTTTATTTTAAAAAATGGTTCATGGACCACAAACAAAAAATAATTGAAATGGAGTCTTACTAATAAAATCTTAAATAATGAGTGGGTCAAAGACATCACAATAACTATGTAAAAGAAAATGATAATTATGAAACAACATACTAAAATTTCTGGAATGCAGCTAAAGCAGTCCTCAGGGGGAAAATCATATCCTTACAAACATACATTAACAAAATAGAAAAAGAGAAAATTAATAAACTGAATATGTATTTTTAAAAATTAGAAAAACGAACCTAAAATAAGCACAAAAGAAATATAAAAAATTAGGAGAAATAGATGAAGCAGAAACAGAAAACCCATAGAAATTGCTCAGTAAAACCAAAAGCCTTTGAAAAACCCTTAGCTAATCTGAATAAAAACAGAGAGAAAAATCACGTCAATAAAACAACAAATAAAGTAAAATACAGCAAAACCAGAAGAAATAAAAAGAATAATCAGAACATGTTATACACAAGTATATGCTAACAATACTGAGAAAACAAAAGAAAAAGAGGAATACCTTCAGAAACATAAAATACCCAAGCTATAAGAAGACTAAACAGAGATCTTAAATAACTCAATCTCAGAAAAGGAATTAGATCTAACTATAAAGGAATTAGCAAAGAGGAAAAAAAAAATCTTGGTCCTTATGGATTCCCAGGAGAATTCTATCAAACTTTTAAAAGAACAATTAGTACCTATACTTCACAAATTATTCTCAGATACTGAGAAAGAGAGCACTCTACCAGAATCTTTTTATGAGACAAATATAGTCCTACTGCCTCAATCAAGAGAAGATAGATAAAACACAAAAAGAAAACTATAGACCAATATTATTAATGAACAGTGAACCAAAGTTTTTAGGCAAAATCATATCACGCAGACTATCCAAGAAATCATTCACTATCATCAGGTGGGATTCATACCAAGGATGCAAGAATGGTCCAACATTAGAAAAACAATCAACATAATTAATGATATTAAGAACCAAAACATCCAAAGCCACATGATCATCATGACATATGCAGAAAAGTACAATACTCTCTTATGCTAAAAACCCCAGAAAGTACAGGTATAGAAGGTCTATAACATAAAATACATCTATCAAAAATCAAAATCAAGCATCATATGCAATGGAAACACACTAGAACTTTTCCAATAAATGAGAATAAAGCAAGGATGCCCACTCTCCCCAGTATTATTTAATATACCTCTGGAAATAACAGCAATATCAATAAAATAAGAAAAAGGAATTAAAGACATAACAACAGGTAAAGAAGAGATAAAACCATCTCTGCTGATGAGGTGATGGTTTACTATGAAAACCTTAGGGAATAAGCAAAGGTACTAATTAAGACAATAGCTTCACCAAAGATGCAGAATACAAAATAAATTCTCAAAAATCAACAGTATTTTCATATGGTATATAATAAGTCTATATAATGATAACAAAACACAAGAAACAATAAAAGAAAGGAAATCCCATCCCAACTAATCTGGGGATCAACCTCCCTAAGCACACAAAAAACTTGTATGAATAGGAATAATCTGTGCTTATGGGCTAGACAGGTCATGCCAATGCAATAAAAATAACACTACCAAAATCAATTCACATTTTAAATCTCACACCAATCAAAATACCAAGGGGATAAAATAACAACATTCATTAAAAAAAACAAAAGATCTAGAATGTCAATGGAAATGATGAAAACAAATAAGGATGAAGGGCAAGTAGCACTTTCAGGCATCAAACTGTATTAAAGCAGAAGACATCATGTATTCAAGACATCAGACATATTAGTCAAAAAACAGAGACACAGATAAATGGAATAGACTATACAAGGGAGATTGAGAAATAATAGAACTCAGTACCTGTTTTGATAAAGTAGAAAGCATAAATTACCTAGAGAAAAACTCCCCATTTGATAAAAAGTGCTAGGAAAACTGGAATGCTGTATGGAAGTAGGTTTGGACTAACATCTTACATCATTTCCCATAACATGGTCTGAACATGTCTGTCTGTCTGTCTGTCTGTCTCTCTCTCTCTCTCTCTCTCTCACACACACACACACACACACACGTACACACACGTACACTCCCTCAGAAATATTTTGAGTTCAGTTCCAGATCATAACAATAAAGCAAACATTGCAATAAAGTAGTCACATAAATTTGTTTCCCAGACTATATAAAAGATACGTTTATACTATATTGTAGTTTATTAAGTATATTATAGTATTATACCTTAAAAAGTACATATCTTAATTAAAAAATACTTTATTGCTAAAAAAATGCTAATCATCACCTGAGCCTTCAATGAGCTGTAATCTTTTTGCTGGCAGAGGGTCTTGCCTCCGTGTTGATGGCTGCTGACTGATCAGGGTAGTGGTTGCTGAAGGTTGGGGGTAGCTGTGGCAATTTCTTAAAGTAAGACAACAGTGAAGTTTGCCCCATTGATTGACTCTTCCTTTCACTTGAACACTTAGAGGCCATCATAGGGTTATTAATTGGACTCATTTCAATATTGTTGGGTCTCAGGAAACAGGGAAGCCCTGAGCAGAATCCCTTGGAAAGCTCTGTTTTTTCCTTTGTATCCCTAGTGCCTAGAACATAATAATGCTTAATAAGTGCCTGCTAATTAACAACGAAAGTACTATTGGAATACTGACTACAGATCCCCTAGAACATTTATCTACACCCAACCCCAGAGTATTATCATATCTCTCTGTCTTTCAGCACCCCACATGAGGTAAATTCATAGAACAGGGTAAAATAAAACTGTTGATGATACTCAACTTGCTTCAAAACACGTAGCTGCTTTTCAGGTGTCAAATAAAATTCAAACAAAGAACAAATTAAAATTTGTAATTCCAGCTTTTAATGAACTATTTTTAGCATGTTTGTGTCACTGCTAATAAAACTCTTCCTTGAATGCATGATTCTCTTACATGCTAACCCTTTCCCTAGGTGCACTCCAGCACAGTAGTGCTCTAACCATATTTAATATTTATGTGTTGACTTTTCAGCTAGGTAGCACAGTGGGTAGAATATTGGATCTGGAGTTAAGAAGAACTGAGTTCAAATACTATCTGCCTTAAGTTTCCCCAATACTAAATTGGGGATAATAACCGCATCTACTTCAAAGGGCTATTATGAGGATCAAATGAGATTGTAATTGTAAAGCACTGAGCACAGAGCCCAGCACATGACAGGCACTACAGAAATTGCTTATTTCCTCCCCTTCTCTTCTTCCACTTTACTACTTACCTATATAGAAGAGGATGAAACTGCAGAAGTAAATCAAACTGCTAAAACCTGATCTCATTTCTATCTTGTCCAAAGCAAAAAAGTTAAACCAGTGTTTAACAAATAACATAGGTATTCTGATTCCCAGCCTGCTTCTCTTTTCTGACCTGATGAGTTCTTATTAACTGTCCCCAAAGCCATTTAGGAAAATAAAATCATTTCTGATTTACTTTATTTCCTTCCTAACAGAAAGAAAAAAAAGAGCCAATATTAAGTAAAAACAGTTACTCATGGTGACATATAGAAAAATGGAAACCACAAATAGCAAATTAAGAAATTAAATTCAGTCGTAACACAAAATGGATCACATTATAGCAAATCGGAATGTAGTACATTTTATGTAGATAAATTTGCTTAGAAATTAAATGATAATCAATTTCCATGAGCTCCCCAATTGATTGTTTACAGTCATTAACTTTAGGGGAGGGGTAATTAAAGGACAGAAATTATACTATATAACCTTCTACATAAATTAACTCACCTACTTTAAAAGTTCAACAACAATCCACAAAACATTTTTGATACACAAGAAGACTCATCATTTAAAGCTTCTTAATGAGAAAGGGCAGTTAGGGCATGCTGAATCTGAGAGATTAACAGAAAATTTAGATTGCATGTACCCAACAGGTACAATCAATTCTCCAACTGATTAATGGTCAAAGGATATGAACAGGCAATTTTTAGAAGAAGTAATCAAATTTATCTAAAGTCATGTGAAAAAAATGCTCTAAATCACTAATAAAGAAATGAAAATTAAATCAACCCTCAGGTACCACCTCACACCCATCAGAAATGATAAATGATGAAGGAGATGAGGAAAAATAATACACTAATAAACTGTTGGTGGAGTTGGAACTATGCCTAAAAGGCTATAAAACTATGCATACCTTTTGATGCAGCTATTAATACCACTAGGTTGGTACCCCAAAGAGATCCAAGAAAAAGGAAAAAGACCTGTATGTACAAAAATATTTATAGCAGCTCTTTTTGTCATGGCAAAGAATCAGAAACTGAGAAATGGCTGAACAAGTTGTGCCCTATGAGTATAACGCAGTACTACTGCGCTACAAGAAATAACAAGTGGAGTGGCTTCAAAAAAACATGACAAGACATATATGAACTGATGGTATGTAAAGTGAGAACCAGGAAATCATCACACACTTAACAGTAATGTTATGATGATGATCAACTGTGAAAGATTTGGCTATTCTGATCAATACAGTGATTCAAGACAATTCCAAAGGATTCCTGATGAAAAAATTGCTATCCACCTCCAGAGAGACAAATGATGAACTCTGAATGCCAACTGAAGTATAATTTTCTTGTTTTATGGCTAATACGTAAATGTTTCGCATGATTTCACATGTATTATTGATATATTGTTTCCCTTCTCAATAAGTGCCGGAGGAGTGGGA
>JAQQSZ010006941.1:0-13453 GCA_028646595.1 Phalanger gymnotis
CCCAAGAACCCCCAACCTGGACTGGACTTAGATCTTCAGCAGGCTCTACACTCCTGCTCTGATCTGCCACTTAATTCCTCCCACCAGGTGGGGCTGAGGCCAGAAGAAACTGCAGCTGTAGTTCTGTAGCTGCCCCACCTCTGCTGCCCCTGGGGTGGTGGCTGAACCGCAAACTCCCTGTCCCCAACAGCTTTTCCCACTAACCTACTCTGTTGTCTTTGGTGTTTGTGGGTTGAAAAGTCTGGTAACTGCTGCAGCTCACTGATTCAGGGTTCTCATTGGTCCGCGCCGCCCACACTGGGGTCTACTCAGCTCAGCTTGTCTCGTCTCCACTCCCAGCTCTGTGTGGGATAGATCTTACCCAGAGACTATCCAGGCTGTCCTGGGCTAGAGCCCTGCTTCCATCTGCTACCCTGTGAGTTCTGCAGTTCTAGAATTGGTTCAAAGCCATTTTTATAGGTTTTTGGAGGGACTTGGCAGGGAGCTCACACTAGTCCCTGCTTTCCAGCCACCATCTTGGCTCCACCCCAAGCACAAGAATTTTTACACAGGGACTTATAGTGCATGAAGTTAGATTCCAAGATTTAGAACCTCACATAACCAATTCAATTCACTTCCACAGTGCAAGTTCAAAGAATTAGTGTAATTACAACAGCCAGATGGCTAGTAATTTCAGGAGATCAATGACTTTATGAAATGTTTTCTTATCCAGGATAATTTGCTTCTTTCAGAGAAAAGTGACCCTTGGTAATTCATTCCATGAAGCTTAGTCATAAGACCCCTATTTCACATCATAAAAACGTATCCGGAACACCTCAAGTTTTTAAAGCATATATTGTGACAAGAAGATTTAAAATACCAACAATTTAGTAACAAATGTCTAAAGGCCACAAAGAAAATCAAATCACATGGCACTCTGTGAACTTCACCCTCCCATTCCATTTTCTCCAGGTAAAATAATTGTGATTCTTCCTCCTTAGGAAGCTCTTATTTTGGCTTCTTCTGAACTGTCTTTAAATACTCAGCATTGTACATTGAATATATTTTTTCATTTCTTTATCACACTTCAATGAAATACAGCCTTAAACAGCAATGTGGTAAAGGGTTTTTTTTTGTTTTGTTTTTTACTAATCCATGCACTGCCATCACAAGGGCCAACAACTTTGGTGCCTATCCAGTCAGTCACATTGCACCTTTCATTACCCCTCTGCTTCTTAGTCCCCAGCAAAGATATCTTAAAGTCAATTTTAATGATTCTCTCTAGACTGGAAGAATTTTCTAAACAAGAAGTCATGGCCTCCATAAGAATGGCCAAAATTACTAGATATTTTTGAGCACACTTGAAATGTGCCAATCAAAAATCTTTTACTCTGTGCAAGGCACTGTGCTGAGAGCTGGCACATAAAGGTCAAAACCGTCCCTACCCTGAGGAAGTTCACATTTTAATGGGTAAAACATAATTAGGTGCATAAAAGATACATGCAGAGTAGATAGGAGGTAATCTTTCAGAGGAAGGCACTAGCAGCTGGGGAATGGGTACATGGACCCAGAAAAGCCTCCTATAGAATTTGACATTTAAGTGGAATTTTGAAGAAAGCAAGGTGAAGAGGGAAAAACATTTGTGCACGGGAGGTCAGCCAGTGAAAAGGCAAGTGTTGTGTGTTCAAGGAATAGCTAGAAGGCAGGTGTTGCTTGATTGTAAAGTATACAAAAGTGAGTAGCCTAAGAAGACTTTAAAGATAGGAAAAGGCAAGGTTGTGAACTATTTTAAATATCAAATGGAGGACTTTATGCTTGATCTTTAAGGTATTAGGATTCACTGAAGTTTACTGAGGTGCTGATATGGTCAGACTTGTACTTAAGGAAAATCAAACTGGCAGCTGAGTGGAGGATTAATTGGAGTGGGGAAAGCCCTGAGAGAGGGAGACCAACCACAAGTCTCCTGTGATAGTTCAAATGAGAGGTGATAAGGACCTGAACTAGAGTGATGGCCCAGTGAAGAAAAGCAGACATAAGAGAAGGTAAAGTTGACTAGACTTGGGAAATGGAGATTTTAGGGTGAGAGTGAGGAGTCTAGGATGCTAGCAAAGTAGTGAGCCTTAGAAAACTTGTCCTCTATGGTAGAAGGGAAGTTGGAAGGAGGAGAGGGTTTTTAAAGAGAAAGATGAGGTCTGTTTTGGGACACAGTGAGTTTGGGATAACTATCAGACATCCAATATGTGTGAATGGAGCTCAGGACATAGATTAAGCATGGATATGTAGATTTGGGAATTAGCTGCATAGACATCATTGAAACCATAAGAACTGATTGGATCACTCAAATTAAATAGTAGAGTAGAAAAAGAAGAAAATCCAGGGCATAGACTTGAGTATACCCATGATTAGTGCGTATGATATGGATGACGATATAGCAAAGGAGACTAAGGACTGGTCATGAAGGTAGAAGGACAACTAAGAAAGAACAGAGCCATGAACACCTAGAGAAGAATGAATATCTAAGAGAGGGTTATGTCAAATGCTCCAGAGAGTTCAAGAATGGGTCTTGAAAAACAGGCTGATTTAACAATTAAGAAATGATTGATAAATATCTATATTTTTTCCCAGTGAAAACAAAGTTCAAATTGAGGACAATAAAAACAAGACAAACATGGCAAATTTGTTCCAAATAAACAGTGACTATACTTAATATGATATGGTTACCCATAGTTAATATAATTAGCATGTTTTAAAACTACAAGAATACAATCTGCCAAACAGCATGGGTTTATGACATGATTTGTATGTTCATGCTTTCTCCATTTGAATAAGAAGCATTCATAGAGGGGCAGAGCCAAGGTGGCAGAGAAAAGGCAGTGACTAGCCTGAGCTCTCCCAAATTCCCCTCCAAAAAACTTTAAATGATGCCTCAAAATGAATTCTGGAGTGGCAGACCCCATAAAAGGACAAGGTGAAAACAATTTTCCAGTCCAAGACAACTCAGAAAGTCAGCAGGAAAGGTCTGTTGCACCAGGATGTGAGCGCAGAACAGGCTGTGTCAGTGAAAACAATGTCCCAGTAAACTGGCGGCAGACCTTGGGGTTAACTGAATCAGGAGTGGCAATAGTGGCTTCCAGAGTTCAAGCCCACATATGATAAAGGAGGTCAGACAACTGGTCAGAAGGAGATTACAGGGGACCCTTTGCTGACTCTGTTGTATTGCCCATACTCAGATCTGAGTCAAAGTCCTGGGGGGTCACAAGCCCAGGGTGAGAAGGAGCACACCAAAGCTTGCCTCAGCAAGGGAGCAAGAACCCTGGTCACAGTTCCAGGGCAGAAAAAAGTGTTTGTGGTTGTTAATAAACTGAGCATAGGCCAGCACAGCAATGATCACACCTCTCTTTAGATCAGGCCTCATTGAAAGAACTAAAAACTTACAGAACCTACATAACTAGCTCTGAGAGCAACAACAAGAACGGTTTGAAGCTTGGGACATGACCCCTTCTCCCTGGAGAGCAGAGCTTCACTCTAACATAATGTTCAAAGTTAAGAAAAAGGCTGGAAAAATGAGCAAGTAACACAACAGAACCTGACCAAAGAAAGTTACTGTGGTGATGGGAAAGATCAAAACGCAAACTCAGAAAAAGGCAACAAAGTCAAAACTTTCAAAGCCACAAAGAAAAACATGAATTGATTTTAGGGCCAAAAAAGACTTCCTGGAAGAGTTCAAAAAGGATTTAAAAAAATCAAACAAGAGACGTAGAGGAAAAATTAGGTGAAAAAATGAGTGAAGCAAGAAAATCATGAAAAAAAAGAGTCAACTGCTTGGTAAGGAAGGTACAAAAAAAAAAATGAAGAAAATAACACCTTAAAAAACAAAATAGACCAAATGGTAAAAGATGCACAAAAATCCACTCAAGAGAAGGCCTTAAAAAGCAGAATTGGCCAAATGAAAAAAGATGTACAAAAATTCACTATAGAACTCCTTAAGGAGTAGAATTGGCTAAATGGAAAAGGAGGTAGGAAAGCTCACTGAAGAAAATGATGCCTTAAAAATTAGAAGTGGACAAGTGGAAGCTAATGACTTCATGACACATTAAGAAACAATACAGGGGGCAGCTAGATGGCACAGTGAGTAGAGAACCAGCCCTGGAGTCAGGAAGACCTGAGTTCAAATCTGGCCTCAGACACTTGACACATATACTAGCTGTGTGACCTTGGGCAAGTCACTTAACCCCAATTGCCCTTCCAAAAAAAAAAAGAAGAAACAATACAACAAAATCAAAAGAATGAAAAAATACAAGAAAACAGGAAAAATCTCATTAGAAAAACAACTAACCTGGAAAACAGATTGAAGAGAGATAATTTTAAAATTACTGGAAAAACCTGAAAGCCATGATCAAAAAAAAAAAAAGCCTAGACATAGGGTAAAATAGAAATTGAAAGAATCCACCAATTACCTCCTGAAAGAGATTCCAAAATGAAAACTGACAGGAATATTATAGCCAAATTCCAGAACTCCCAGGTCAAGGAGAAAATACTGCAAGAAGCCAGAAAGAAATAATTCAAGTATCATGGAGCCACAGTCAAGATAACACAAGTTTTAGCAGCTTTTACATTAAATATATGATACGATATTCTGGAGGGGAAAAGAGCTAAGATTACAACCAAGAATCCTCTACCTAGCAGAACTGAGTATGATCCTTCAGATGGAAAAATAGATATTTAACAAAACAGAAGACTTCAAGCATTCCTGATGAAAATACCAGAACTGAACAGAAAATTTGAAAAGTTCTTTGAAAGAGCTTTTAGAGTGGAGAGGGAAATGGGGAAAGTTGGTGGGGGAGTGGGGAGTTGGCATGTAGTATCATCAGAATTGGCTCAAAGAGGGAGTAACTTACATAATCAGTTGGGTAAAGAAATCTATCTTACCCTAAAGAAAGGTAGGGTATAAGAGGATGAGAGAAGGGGGAATGGGCTGACAGAAGGAAGGATGGATTGAGGGTCTCAGTAGTCAGAAGCAAAACACTTCTGAGGATGGACAGGATGAAAGGAGAAAGAGAGTAAGGTATACAGGGGGAAAAATAAGATAGAGGGAAATACACAGTAATCACAATTGCAAGAAAAATTTGTAGCAACTGTCTCTGATAAAGACCTCATTCCTCAAATAGATAGAGAACTGAGTCAAATTTATAAAAATAAGAGCCATTCCCCAATTGATAAATC
Organism: Phalanger gymnotis; assembly: GCA_028646595.1. Taxonomy (NCBI): domain Eukaryota; kingdom Metazoa; phylum Chordata; class Mammalia; order Diprotodontia; family Phalangeridae; genus Phalanger; species Phalanger gymnotis. The sequence continues at coordinate 5,203 of JAQQSZ010006941.1, forward strand.
GTCAAAGGATATGAACAGGCAGTTTTCAGGCCAAGTAATGAAAGTTATCTATACCTACATGAAAAAATACTCTAAATCACTATTGATTAGAGAAATGCAAATTAAAACAACTCTGAGGTACCACCCCATACCTATCAGATTATTTAATATGACAGAAAAGGAAAATGTTAAGTACTGGAGGGGATGTGGGAAAATTTGATTTTCAAATACAGGACTCAAGAGAAGCATAAAAAGGTAAACAGGAAAGAGAAATCATAAGGGATTTAATAAGGTTTAACTATTTACATTCCTACATGGGAAGATGATACCTGTAACTCCTAAGAACTTCATCATTATCAGGGCAGTTTGAAGAAGTATGCATAGGGGCAGCTAGAAGGTGCAGTGAGTAGAGCACCAGCCTTGGAGTCAGAAGGACCTGAGTTCAAATCTGGCCTCAGACACTTGACACACTTACTAGCTGTGTGACCTTGGGCAAGTCACTTAACCCCAATTGCCTTCCCTTCCCCCCTCCAAAAAAAAAAAAAAGAAAAGAAGTATGCATGGACAAAAGGCATGGGTGTGAGTTGAATGTGATGGGATGATACCTAATAAATAAAATTAAGGGGTGAAAAAGGAATGCACTGGGAGAAAGGAGAGGTAGAGTGTGGTAAATTATCTAATTATAAAGGAGGCATTGTTGGTTGAGTTGTGAACTGATTCAGCAATTCTGGAGGGCAATTTGGAACTATGTCCAAAGGGCTTTAAAACTATCCTTCAACCCAGCAGTACCACTACTAGGTCTGTAACCCAAAGAGAGCAAAAAAAAAAAAAAAAAGGAAAAGAACCTATATGCACAAAAAATATTTATAGCAATTCTTTTTGTGGTGGCAAAAAAATTGGAAATGGGCAGATATGTCCATCAATTGAGGAATGGCTGAATTAGTTGTGGTATATGATTATGATGTAATACTTTTGTGCTATTAAGAAATGATGAGCAAGATGCTTTCAGAAAAACCTGGAGAGACTTGGATGAACTGATTTAAAGTGAAATGAGCAGAACCAGGGGAGCATTGTTCATAGTAACAGCGATATCATATGATGATCAATTGTAAATGACTTAGCTATTCTCAGCAATACAATTCTGAAGGACTTACAGTGAAAAACCACTATCTGCAGAGAAAGTACCAATGGAATACGAATACAGATCAAAGCATACTATTTTTTTAAACTATGTCTTGGTGGGGTTTTACTCTGTTTTCTTTCACAATATGACTTAAATGGAAATATATTTTGCCTGACTGTACATCTATAATCTATATCAAATTACTCACCTTCTCAAGGGAGGAAGCAAGGGAAAGAGGAATAGAATTTTGAAAAAAAATTATTTTTACATGTAAGGAAAACATAAAACATTAAATAAAACTTTTAAAAGAAGCATGTATATACTAAATAAAACAATTATGGCCTGGAAATTAAATACTAAGATATAGCATCTTTCAAATCATTTAAGTCAGTCCCCCCACCAAAAAAAAACAAACCTTGCAATTTTAAACACTGAAATAGGTTAAATTCTAATTGTCTTTAATTAAAAAAAAACCTCTTCATGAGAAATACATAACCAGTTTCAGCTGAAATTATTACAAGCTAGTTGTTACTAGTTTAATAATGGAAGTATAGCAACCACAAGTATATAAAATCCAAAATCCAAAAAATGCAATCCACTATATCACTGGGATTCACAAGTACTGGTTGTTGAAAGACTACTGTATTTGCTTTGCTCGAATGCTTTATCTGAAAACAGCATGAAATATCATATTGATATTCCAAAAGTGCATGTGCAAAATGTTGGCAAGCCAAGAGATTTTCCAGATAAATTTGGATCCTTTTAATAAGCAAAGAAATTTCCAAAGGCTCTATCTGTGACATCGAAAAGGCTGCTTACACAACTCACATTCTAAAAGTCTTATTCAAATGGAGTTTTTCAAGTTGTTACAAGAGTAATCAGCTTTATAAAACTCTAGTGAAAAGAATGTCTTTGTAAAATTGTGATAATACAGAAGTAGAGCATAGGACGCTTCTGTATTACTGCAAAAGACAAGGGCTTTTTCTTACCAAAGAATTCTGAAGCATGTTTGAGCTAAAGAAATTGCTATTTTTCTTAGTGATTAAGTGGAAGCAAATTCATTTTAGGACAAAAATTTCTTCCTGTAGCTTGTATTTTATGGATATTTTTGAAAAATTCCCCTAAATCAATTCAAGGTTCTTATTCACACTATGATCCAGAAAGATAATCTAATTGTATGAAAATGTTAAAGATATAGGTAACTTTATCTCAACTTTTTTTAATCTTTACCAATTTAAAAAATTTGCTCTGCAGATTATATAGAAAATATGCTTATGATTCATTTGGCCAGTCTGCAGAAGCAATTCTCATTTAATTACCTACTATTTTAAAATATGAATGGATAAGGAACACATTTGCCATGAGCAAATGATATATCTAATTTTACTCCTCAAGGAAGACTTAAGTGAGTTATCTTGTGATAGTATACTGAAACAAGTCTATGAACCTGATGTTACTTTTTGGCTAAGGGTGAATATTCTGGTTTAAGCAAACGAATTGATACAAATTTTACAATCATTTAGAATATTTTTGTTGTAGCTTTTATAAAGATAATATCTCAATTAGTGGTTGAGAAAGTACTGAGTAGCAAAATTAATGACATGTTTTGAAAGTTTTGCAGTAGAAAAGCAAGCCTACCCATTACATTAATGTGATGAAATTTTGTTATAAATATGCAAATTATATTTTTCAATAAATCTATTACATCATTTTGTATATTTAAATGTAATGAATTGTTGCTTTTATTTGAAATCAAATGTAGAAAAAGTCATTAAGGAAATGACAAAGTTTAGAAATCATTGGTATGTCATATAACTAACACTTAATGAACAATCTCCTTCATTTTCTTTTTTTTTTTTTTTTGAGACAATCAAGGTTAAGTGGCTTGCCTGGGATCACACAACTAGTAAGTGTCCGAGGCCAGATTTTATCTGAGGTCTTCCTGCCTACAGAGCCAGTACTCTGTCCACCGTGCCACCTAGCTGCCCCTCCTTAATTTTCTAAATTTAGGAATCTCAAATTTAGAAAAAAAAATGGCTAGAAGATGCTCAAAGAACAAACCTAAGCATATTTAAGACAAAAAAAGGAGTAATATAAATTTAGTCACCTAAGCCCCTGGAGAGTTAGGTATCCCAAGGTATCTACCATTTGGAAAAAGCTACCAAATTCCCAATCCCTTCTTTAATTATTCCAATTACCTATAGAGCTAAAATCTTCAAAAACGAGATGGGTTCTACAATACAAAGCCTTAAGATCATTTATTTTAAAGGGAAGAATATATTTGGAAATGAAAGCAAAGTAAAAACAAAAGAAAAATGAAAAGCAAAATAAGAAAATTAAAAATTGAGAAGCCCAAGCAGCATTTACACATTTTTGATCCATTCCTGAGGTACTGATTTGGGGCTTATGAAGTAGTAAATGCTTTTCCTACAAAAAAGATCCAGTAGTTTAGCATGTGATTATATTTTCTATTATAGAGAGATGAGGAAGGAGAGATTTCAAGGCATGGAGGAGAAACAAATGTAAATGAATAGCAGATTATGTTGAAGGGATTAAGGTATAAAAAAAACTGTAAAGGTAGGCAGGAGGCCTGGTTATGAAGGACTTTAGAAGCCAAACACAGAATTTTATATTTATTGTTAGAAGTAATGGGGAATCTCTTTATTTTACTGAATAATGGAGTAATCAGACCTGTGCTTTAGGAAGATTTTCTACATGAAGAGTTCACACAACTATAGAATCACTACTGGGAGAATCAGCGATTTGACCAATAATATGTAGAGCTTGAAGCTTTGCAAAATCAACAGTACTGTGAGGTAGGTTTTGCAATACTGCAAAATGAGAAAACAAGCTCTGAGAGGTTAAGTGACTTATCTTTGGTCAAATAGCTAGTTATTGTCTTAAGCCTATTAGGTTAATGGATTCATGTGTTTTATATATGACTTGGAAGTAATGCTCAATAAAGACCCATCAAGAAAATGAGAAAAGTCAGCTGCAATACCACATTTTACCCCAATACATGCTCCTTGTGTGTATTTAATGGTTGCAAATGGATCATCAAGTCTAAACCAAGAGTCTATTTTCAATTAAGCAGCAAAACTACAGTGCATATTACTGTTTTATTGAGGCACAACAAGGCATTGTAACTTTACTGAACTTGAGGCAATCAGTGTAGTAAGCTTGGACATTGATACAGTTTTAAAGATTCATGGCAAGTAACATACATTCACAGCTTTACTAGCAAGGCTGCATAACAATTTATGAGGTGCTAGATCGATGCTGAGTTAGTAATTCAACTTTAAGATTTCACTTAGGGAACTGGAAGATGAAAAGAAAAAAAGGAACAGTACCTCCTAATTCCTCCAGAAATAATATTTTTCCTTTGAAATCAATCATAAATAAATGGTCAGTTTCTCCTTTAATCCCCTATCATAAGGAGCTTTATCTAGTATAAATTTATAGTTGGTTTTCAGTCCTGATAAAGGAGATATCCTGAAAAAGTAGAGTATTTCCAACTACTTCCATAAATTGCTCCCCTATGTAAACGTAACCATATCTGATCTCCCTGGAATAGCTGAAGAATTGCATGATTACTAGCAGTTTCATGGTCTGGAGCACCATCATTAGCATAAGCCGATACTAAAACTTCTTCATTCTTCATCAGATTGACATATAGTGGAACATTCACTGCCAGCTTTAACATATGAAAGATGAAAACATAAGTGCCATTAACCGGACAATTAAATCTACCAAGCTGAAGGTCAAAAGTTTCTCCCAAGTTGTTCAGAAGAAGATCAAACACAATAGGCTGGTCCAAAGTTCCAGGGGCCAAGTTAGAGGTTCTGGCTGCTGAGAAGGCAACTCTCATCTGCTGGGGGAGAGGATATACATGTACTGGCAATATGGTGGCTGCTGGACTTGTCACTGGCACATCCACAGGGGTCATGCTACGAGAGTCTCCCTGTCCAGAGTCAACACTGTTGAAGGTTTCATTTTCTCGTTCGGGACTGTTCACCTGAGAAGAATCACTCCACCCTGCTATATAGTATTAGGAACATTGAATGTTTTGTAATGAGGCAATTAGCTTTAAATTTATATTTAACATTAGTTGGCTACAGTTACATAAACATTCTGAACTGAATTCTGCAGTTCTATAAATGAAACATGTAATCATACCTATGGTATATGTGGCTAGACTTTGAAGGACAATTATTTCCTTATGGTAAACATTATTCTAGATGGCAATATTTTTATACTGTTGCATTTCTATATATTGGTGTGTCATGGTTATTTTAAGCATCCTTGGATATGGAGGACAAAACCAACAGGGAATCTTAAAACAAAAGCTGGAATGAACCTTTAACTGGTCTAGACTTTTCATTTGCTAACAAGGGAAATGAAGATTAAAAAGAGTTAGGTTCCTTATTCATGGTCACACAGCTAATAGTGACTATGTTTCCTTCTAGTTCTAAATTCATAATCCTACAACTGCTAACTGAAAAGAAAACAAGACCTACAAATTTGGAATGTAACGTAAATATTCAATGCTTAGTGCCAAGAAAAATGATTATTTTCTTATTATGTTAATAATCAGTTTTATATATGGGACCCAAAGATCCTCTTTTTGCTTTCTCATTCAAAGTTTCTCAAGGACATTTCTGACCTAGCTCCCAAATTCACCCCACCCAGACCATCTTATCTAGGTAGAATTCTTACCATAACCCCACCACTGTTCAACTTAAGTAGGACTGGGTGGAGAACAAGATTGCAGGAGGCAGAGTGATCTGGCAGTCTGACAAGTTTAAAGTCACATCCCTCAGCCTCTAATTACAAAAAGCCTACCATTCATTATAATATTCATTTTCTCATTAATTGTTAACCAATCAGAGTTGATCTTCACCCATCAGCAATACCCCCTTTTCCAAAGGTATGTAAGCATTCAGCAATCAACTTTTGGAGTCTTTGGTTACTGAGAGAAACCACTGACCTCGATTTATTATTTACTAACCTAATTAACAGATTATTAATTACTCAGAAACTCTTGGACTTTTTAATTTGTCTCAGAGCCACGACAACTCACCTCTTGAATTTGTACGGGAACCACCAGAGAGTCCTCCTCGTTTATAACACTGCTGGAAATTAGTATCCTAAAAGGAACATGTCACAATGTTGATCTCAACTCTTATATTAGCTGTCCACCTGAACACAGTCACATAACGTAACAATTTGTCTCACAAGCCAAGCAGCTAGCTTAAGTTTTTGTCACCCTGTCATATTCACAGAAATGGTTACAACAGTCCCTTGTAAGTAACCCTGACCGGTAAATTTTACTTTTCTGTAGCCAGGGGAAAACTTGTTTCTCAAAAGGTCAAGATTTATATCTGTACACATAACACACAAACATATGAATCTACATATAGATGTCTATACACAAATGCATACATATATGCCACCTTCATCATGGTGAGGGCAGGGGAGGGGAGGATTCAAATTTTTTGAAGGCAGAGCACAAACTGAACAGGCTTCAGGCATGGATCTAGAGAGAAGATGGCATTTCAAATAAAAGACAAAGTGATGACATATGTGCAATGTTACTTAAAGACCTTTAAAGAAGTTTTAAAAGAACCCAAGGACACAATTATGTCTTTCATTTATGAGAGGTATGAAATCCGATTTATTTTTAAAAATATACGTTATCTGTTAAAGGCAATAGATCTAGAGTTGGGATCTAAGACGCAGGTACCTTAGAGATCACCTAGTTCAACCCTCTAATTTTATAAATAATATATAATATATAATAATATAAAATAAATAACATAAAAGATTTAGAGGTTTGTTCAAAATCACACAGGTAAGGGCCTCAAGTGAATTAGGAACAGAGTATTCAAGTGATACACATAGATGAAAAACGAGGTTCATGCTACAATGAAATGATCAGTGGTCAACAGAAATAATGTTGGAAGACTGCTAGATTTAGAATCAAAGGACCTGGGTTGGGATCTCAGTTCTGCAGCTTCCTAGCTGATGACCTCAGGCAAATCACATAACTTCTAGGTGACAGATTAATACTGCTATATAATTCTGTTACATTCCTAAGTATTCTCCAGGTTTTTACATGAATGAGAAAGGAAGATGCTGAAGTTGTCTTAACTTTCTCAACTGACTCCTTCCTATTTTCATACAAAAATGTGCTTTATCTTTCCACCCTAAAAATCTTTCCCTTCAACCTCCAACACCATTTAGATACAAACCAACTTTCATCCTTCACTACTCAATTTCTTTAAAGAGTCATTTTACAGTGAAAAAGTATACTCCATTTTTTCATTAACATTGGGTGTCCCTTATAATATGGCTTCTTTTCCTACCACAAAGATTAAGCTCTCAAGAGCTCACCACTGACCTTATAACTAAATAAAAGGCATTCTTCTAACTGTTCCCTTCCCTTTTTTGGGGTAATTTTTGGCTACCCAATCCTTCTGAATGCTATTATCTCCTTGACTTCAGAAATGCAAATCTCATTTCTCCCTTAACTGTTCTCCTTGACCGGCTTTTGATCTAATCCCTTAAGTCAGCTGGGTTATTTTTTTAAAAAATATATAGACGGAACACTGGAAAATTTTAATTTTAATTTTTTCAGTTAACAAGCATTTATTTCCTCTCTCCCTTCTCACACACATCACTGGAAAAGAAAACACAGGCAAAACCCTCTAAATAAGCATGCCTAGCCAAACCAAAAAAAACCAAAAACCAAAATCCAAAAAACTCCACAGTTGCTATGTTCAAAAATGTGTCTCATTTGACATCGAGTCCAGCACCTGACAGGAGATGGGTAGTATGTTTTATCATAAGGCCTCTTGAATCATGCTTAATGGCTGCACCGATCAGATTTTAAGTTATTCAAAACTGTTTTTCTATACATGGTATTGTGTAAATTTTTCTCTTGGTTCTACTCCACTCTCCATACAAGTCTTTGCAACTGTCTCTGAAACCACTCCTTTTGCCATTTCTTAGTGTACTATAATATTCCCATCCATATGTCGCCATTTTGTTCAGCCACACATCCACTGATGGGAGCCCTTTAAGCTTCCAGTTCTTTGGTACTACATAAAAAAGAGTTACTAGAAATATTTTTACACATGTAGGTCCTTC
>JAQQSZ010006942.1:0-13453 GCA_028646595.1 Phalanger gymnotis
TGGCTTAAGAAACATTCTTGATTCCATTTTTCCATCTTAAAATATAGATCATATTTGGACTATTCTCCTTATTTGTTATCCAGTCATTTTGTTGTGCCCAACTCTTCGTGACCCTATTTGGGGTTTTCTTGACAAAGATACTGGAGTGGCTTGCCATTTCCTTCTCCAGTTCATTTTGCAGATGAGGAAACTGAGGCCAACAGGGTTAAGTGACTTGTTCAGGGTCACCCAGCTAGTAAGTGTCTGAAGCAGGGTTTGAACTCAAGTCTTCCTGTCTCTGGGCCTGGCACTCTATCCACTGTGCACCAAGTAGCTGTGCTATTCTCCATATTTTTTAAACTTACATTTAAAATTTACAGCTATAATGATAACGGTAGTGATAGCTATTGCCTCTATTATTTTGATTCTTATAACAATCTTAGGAAGGAGATACTCTGGGAAAGAGATAAGAGCTGACATTTACTTCGAACTCTACAGACAAGATCCATTTAATCCTCCAACTCAGTGAAGGAGCTACCTTTTAGGGGAGGAGGAAGAATCTTAGACCTGTGGTTTCATCAGTGTCTGGAGTTCCTATTGAAGAAATTCCTCTGCATCTTTGTTAGAGAGTTACCTGGGGGTACCTGCCCAGGGTCTCACAGCCGGTAGGTGTCAGATGTTACAGGATTTGAATCCCTGATTGTTCCTTCTCTTATATACTTGGTGCCTCTCTAGGTCAATGTTTCGGGATTACCTGAATTTGATAACTGTCTGAGAGAAGCCAGGATCCATGGTCTTTCAGTGTCAGGTGGTATTTGAACCAGCTCTTTCCTGACTCCAAGACTCCACTGCCCTGAATGAAGGACACTTTCATTGTGTCATATTTGGGATGGCAACAATTTGGATCTGCTCTGCTCTGGTAGTTAAAAAAGTGCCAGGATGATCAATATGGGTTGTCTCTCTCCTGACAGGTGGACAGAACGGAAGTGATTCGAACCTGCATCAATCCTGTTTACTCTAAGTTGTTTACGGTGGACTTTTACTTTGAAGAAGTACAGAGGCTGCGGTTCGAAGTCCATGATATCAGCAGCAATCACAATGGACTAAAGGAAGCCGACTTTCTCGGTGGCATGGAGTGTACTCTCGGACAGGTCAGTTTCCAGCTCTCCTTCATTTGCTTCTTCCTTCTCTCCCTCCCTTCTTTCCATAAGGATCTAGTCAACATTTACTAGATTTTGCTCAAATCAGAATTATTTGAGGTTACGTGAGTGACAAAAAAGAGATGTGGGTCCTGCCCTAGATAGTTCACAGTAGATGCTCCCCCAGTGTGCAGTCCCAATAAAGAAACTCCCTCTACCTGAGCCTCACCCAAGCCTGGTATCAATAAGTGGCCCTTAGAACTTCATCACACCTGGGTCTGCTTAGGAATACCCCCTATATTCAGCACCAATTACCTGTTATCAACCAAGCCCATTTTTAGGGTATGTAATTTCACCACCTGAACTCCAATTTTGAGTGTTTCCTCCCCAACACATCTCCCTGACTCTCATTCTGAGTGAATATCTTACCTCTGTGGGTATGAACCTCTGTCTACTGTATTATATTGCCATATGATGTGTGTGTGTGTGAGTGTTTATGCTTTCATTTACCTGTTTGTGCTCTGCATAATAATGAAGCTCTTCTTTGTATCAGCTTCCGCAGTACCAATTTCCTGGAAATTCTTGAACCTATACCTTTGCTTTAATTTGAGCCTTAAGGCCAAATAAAACAGAAGTAATGTGAGATGTGACTGGGAATATAGACTGGAACAAGTTTGTGTAGAGCCTTGAATATCTGGCTAAAGAGATTGAACTTTATTTAGAAGGCAATAGGTAGCATTGAAGGTTTTTGAGCAGAGGAGTAACATCATAATTGTGGATAAGAAAGATTATTGGAAGTTGGATAAGAAAAGAAAGTGCTGATAGGAGGCTTTTGCAATATTCTGGGCAAGTTGTAATGATGGTCTGTACTAAGATGGGGATGGTGAGAATAAAGAGGAAGGAATAGACATAAGGGACATTTCAGAGATGAAATCAACAGGACTTGGTAACTCAATGGATATCTCATGAGCAAGAGAAAAAAAGTCAAAGATAACCCTAAAGTTATGTTTCTTTTATTTTCTCTTCTTCTAGCTTGTGTCCTTTAACTACCTTCCAAGGTTGTATCCATAGAAAGTAGTTTGCCTCTCTCTAACTTAAGCCATGGTTGAGATTATCTCCTCTCATGGACCCCCAGATCTTCTTCTACATCTCTGACTCCTCACAGATATTTCTGGCTCTCCAGAGAACATAACTAATTGATTGACCTGCCATCACTTCAAATTAAGTATATGCAAAGCAGAAATCATGATCTTTCCCTTCCAACTTGGCTTAATGTGACTTGGTTGATTATAATTGGCTTCCTTTGGCTGAGCTGCTGCTGGGATACCAAGCCACACTAAATAAAAATCCCCATCTATTACTCCAATCATTAGGAACCATGTGTGAAATCCTATGAGGGTATTTTTTGGCTTCCATTAGGAAATCAACCTCCTGAGGTGTTCTGGGTAGATTTCAGCCTTTGGAAGAATGGGAACATCACTTTTCTCAGAAGGTTAGCATCATCTTTACCACTCATGCCAAATTTACTGTTTTACAATTGGCCTTAAAATCTTTTTCATTCATTGGACAATTGGCCCAAAGGGAGAAAGGGAAGCCTAGCTCATTTGTCTCTCCTGATCCCCATCCATCTTCTGACAGTTATTAGAATGTTCCCCTTCCTAAAATTTCTTTGTATTTACTTATTTGTATACATGTTATATCCCTGTCAGTAAAATATAACTTCCTTTAGGGCAACTACTATTTCATTTTTGGTTTTGTATAGTCCTGGTTCCTTGTACATACTCAAATGCTCAGAAGCATCTATGATCTTACTGACGTTCCCATAAAATGGTGCACATCACAACCCCAACCATGCCTACCCATCCTGAGGGGCCCTTGTCAAGCCATCCTACAAATTGACCACAGGAGGTCTACCCAACATGCTCAGGACCTTCTTCCCCTTCTCTTGACATTGATGGAGTACCGGTGGAGTACACGAACTATTATTGGCTATGGTAGGCACTTAATAAATGTTCATCGTCTTGTCTTTCCATGTAACTTCTTTGGGTAGATTTCCATGTTGCTGTTGTTGAGTCATTTTTCAGTTATGTTTTACTTCATGACCCTATTTTGGGTTTTCTTAGCAAAGATACTGGAGTAGTTTGCCATTTTCTTCTCTAATTCGTTTTACAGATGAGGAAACTGAGGCCAACAGGGTTAAGTGACTTCTCCAGGGTCACACAACTAGTATCTGAGGCCACATTTGAACTCATGTCTTCATGATTCCAGGCCCAGCATTCTATCTGCTATACTACCTCGCTGCCCTCACTCACTCCATGAGAGTGAGTAAAAAGACTCTGGGAATATCTGGCTCTGTGTCATCCTTCATAATCTAGTAAAAGGGAGAATAACCACAGCAGGCAACCATGGTGGCTGATGTCTCACATCGCCTATATCTCTTTATCCTTTTTTTGTCCAGTTTTTCCCTCATTATCACAGTTTGTAAGTTAGGCGAGGGCTAGCACAGAACATTAAAACTGACAAGAACCACAGACAACAGCTAATATCAGCTCCTTGTTTTATAGACACAGAAATGGCTCAGAAGAAAACACAACCAGAACACCTTAAAATGTAACGTGTGAATTTGTGATATACCTTAAAAAAAACAAGCTGTATGTAATAGAACGTTATGGCTCTACCTATCTTTTGCTGTTCTATCTCTATTTCTCTTTGGAGACATTCACTTGGAGTTTTATGGGGTTGTTATTCAAGTTCAAAATAAAAGAAATAAAATTGTAAAAATAGATGAAGAGATGGAGGCTTAATGAGGCTGAACGTGCAAAGTCACATGGCTGATTAATGGCAGCACCAGACTCTGGGCCACTTGGGATCGTGGAAAAGGAATCTGGATTTGGAGCCCCCAAATCCAAATTGGAATCCTGGCTTACTAAGTAGCCTTCTAATATTGGACTGGCCTTTTCCCTCTCCAGCCTTATGTTTCTCATCTGGAAACTGAGGGGGTTATCCCAGTCAATCTGTAATTCCTCCTTACAATTCTGTATTCTGTGATGCCAGGCAGTGATACATATTACCAGCTTGCTAGACAATTGGTAAATTTTTAGTGTAAGCATTTATGTCTCAGAAATCGGCCAATGCCACTAAGCAGGACTTGATTTATTGTGTTGTTGATTGTCTAAGCATAAGAAAATGATGGGAAAAATGTTAACAACGCAGATCGAATGGAAAAGGTATACTTTTAAAAAAAGAAAGCACACTCCTGATCCAGGTCTCTTAGTCCTGGGCTCCTTACAGTTGTTGTGACTGGAAGGAGCAAAAATTATGTAAAGGATACTTCAGATCCAAACCTCTGTCTTAGGTGGAACACTTTGGGAAGCCTTGATTTACCTGGAATTGGCCAGCAAGTTCAAACAAAGCCAGAATTGTAGAGCATAACACTTAGCTCTGCCCTTGGTATGATATACTACTAATAATAATAGGGACAGCTAGGTACAGCAGTAGAGGAGCACCAGGCCTAGAGTCAGGAAGATCTGAGTTCAAATGTGACCTTATTAGCTGTGTGACCTTGGGGAAGTCACTTAACCTTATTTGCCTCAGTTTCCTCATCTGTAAAATGAGCTAGAGAAGGAGATGGTAAGCCACTCAGGTATCTCCTGCCAAGAAAACGCCAAATAGACTCAGAAAAAATCAGACATGACTTAACAGCGATAGCAACAAGTAATAATAATAACCATAGCTAACATGTATATAGCGCTTACTATGTGCCAGGCTCTGTGCTAGGCACCACAACCCTGAGAAATAGGTGCTATTATTATCCCTGTTTTACAGGTGAGGAAATTCAGGCAAATAGAGGTTAGGTGACTTCCCCAGGGTCACACAGCTAGTATGTGTCTGAGGTCACATTTGAACTCAGGTCTTAGAGTCAGAAGACCTGGGTCTGGGTTTTGGCTATGGCGCTTCAACAAGCTTCATTAAGCTTCTTTTAAGGGCAAGCAAGGCACAATGCCAGGTACTTAGAGATCCAAAAGCAGAAGGAAAATATAGAGCTTTCAGTGCAATTAATTCTACCTCTCTGTGTTTTGTGATCTCTGTTGTAAAATGGGGATGATGACACCTTTGTTACTCTTCCTCCTAATTATAATTATAATATAATAATGACAAAGATAACTAATATTTATGGAGCACTTTAAGGTTTACAAAATGCTTTATATGTTATCTCATTTGTTCCTCACAACAGCCCTGCGAAATGCTACCCATTTTACAGATGAGGTTGAGGGACATTAAGTGACCTGCCCAGGGTCACCCAGCTGGTGTCTGAAGCTGGAATTGAATTCAGACTCACCTGACTCCAAATTCAACACTTTATGCACAGCGTCAGGTAGCAGCCTGTGTAAGCTTAAAGAGCTATAAGATGTAGTGGTTAGGGGGGAGAGCCAGCTGTCCTCCAGAAGACTTGAGTTCAAGTCCTTTTGTGACACGGACTAGCCCTATGACCCAGGACAATTCATTTAGCCTCCCAGTGCCCCGAGTAACTCCTAAAATCAGAGTTCTTAACATGGGGTCCATGGACTCTGGGGATAGATTAGGGGGTTCCATGTACTTAACTTGGCATCCCTGGACTCATTAGGGTTCCATGTACTTAACTTGGGGTCCATGGACTCCATGGATAGATTAGGGGTGGGAGGAAGTTTCATGTACTTGAAACAGAAGGAAGAAAATCTTTATTTTCACTAACCTCTAACTGAAATTTAGCATTTCTTCCAATTATGAATTAAATAAAAAAGAACCACCATTCTAAGAAGGGCTCTGTAGACTTCACCAGACTCCCAAAGGTGGCCATGACACAAATCTATGTTCACAACTCCTACTGTAAGACTATGTGAGGTGGGGATGAATTACCTACCTGTATTGGTGGAAGGAGTCTCCACAGTGGAAATTCCCAACAATCATAAAATCTCAGGCACAACTCTGCCCTGCCCTGCAAAATTCCAACCTAGATCATAAGATGGCAGAGAGAAAAGGACTTTGTAAACCTTAAAGGGCTGTCTCAATGTCAGCTATTATTGCAAGCAGTGTTTACATTGATTTATTAACCACACTCCCTCTCGCTATGTGAAACGGTGGTATCTCTGGTTTTTCTTTGAAAATGACAGATGAGAACAAACATCCTATCCATTATAAAGACTTCACTTCCCCCCTCCCATACATGTACACACACACACACACACACACACACACACACACACACACACACCCAGCAGTGAGGATCTTTCTGCATCAACGCCCACTGAAGACTTGTTTATCCTTATTATTTCTTCACCAAGTCATATGCTTTTCGATTTTGGGATTTAAGGGCAAACACAGGCAGCTTCATCTTTGTTCCAAACAATAGCATATACATCCCTGGTTTCTTCCAAAGCCCTTGCACACTGACAGAGCAAGGACATCCCAGCTTTGCAGGGATGAGGTTATCATGATCAAAAAAAGAAAATGTTTATTGAGTGTCTATGGATGATGGGGTGCTGTACAAGACTAATAATGCATGTTGTCACTAGAGCTTAGGAGAGTATTCAGATTATTCTTGGAGATACTTTCCTTTGTAACTTGAAGGAGATTATGATCCATTTATGTGGGCAGAAACTTTTGTCCATTTGCTCTCTTTGCTCCATTCCTCATTCTCTTCTGCGCTGTCCCCATTCCTCCTTCCCTGCTCCCTACACCCCCACTTACCCCACACAATCAAGGAGAAATACAAGAAATCTTCCATTGGAACATTTATTTAGCGCTTGTTGTATACAAAGCACACAAATAGAACAGTAAGAGAGTCCCTCTTTGCCAGGAGTTTACTTTCTAATAGGGAGATGACATGTATAGAAGACATCATCTATAATAGAGCTTCTTAAATTTTTTCTACTCAAGACCCCTTTTCACACTTAGGCAGCATTTGTTCTTGTTGCATGACCTGAGGACATGCACAGTGCCAAATGTGCATGTTTTGTTTTCAGAACCAAGGCTGCAATGAAGTTGTGAGATACAACACCGGCAATTGCTGCCAGAAACACCTTGGATTCATTATGCATTTAATTTTTAGTTAACTTTTGGCCATTGTGCATTCAGAAACCTTTTACTGTTGCCAGATTTTTTTGCAACCCCATATGGAGTCATGACCCACAATTTAAGAAGCGCTAATCTATAAGATAGATGGAAAGGTCCTGTGGTACTCAGAGCAGTGGCAAAGCAGATGGTGATGGCTCTTCTATAATGTCGTTTCCACTGATTAAAATCTTATCAGTTTCTGATTTTGAACCATTTGACTTTCCTTTCTGGGTCTTCAGTAGCTGTGGCTGCAGCTCCTTTTGGAGCAGGTCAAGGCTGCATCTCCACAGGGGCGGCTGCTGAGGATGATGGCAGAGAGCACTGGGCTGGAAGCCTGGTTATTCCCGAGGCTCTTGGGTTCAGGGGTCCTGAGTTGTCTTCATTGGTATCTGAGGGGAAATTATAGTAAAGATGGCAGTGGTGGTAGTTTGCTTTGCCTGGGATATGCCACCTCTCCTCTCTCCTTCATGGTGTTTTGTCCTTCCAAATATATGCCATTTTTTTCTCTTCTCTCTGAAGGAAGGAGGGAGAGAATTGGGAACTCAAAATTAAAAAAAAAATATTAAAGACTATTTTTACATGTAACTGAGAATAAAAAACAAAATGTTATTTTAAAAAATTTAAAAAGAAACAGCTATATGGTATAGAGTCTTGGAGTCAGGAAGACCCAGGTTTAAATCCTGCCTCAGGCATTTACTGACTGTGTGGCCCTAAGCAAAATTGCTTAAGCCCTCAGCCTCAGTTTCCTAATATGTAGAATGAGGATGATAACACTGGCACCTGCCTCATATGGTTGTTGTGAAGATCGACTGAAATAACTTATGAAGTGTTTTGCAAACCTTAAGTGATATGCATTAAAATCAATTACTAATAATGTCTTATGTTGGTCTGATGTTTTTCCTCCAAATGCTTGAAACTCTTTGAAATGCCTCAGCCTTTGTCTTGATAGGGTTTTCTGCCTAAATAAAAATGTTGTGAATTTTTCCTCTGAAGTATGTGAGGGAGGGAAGGGATTCTCCTTTATAGATCATAAGATTTAGAGTGAGAAGGGGTTCCAGCTGGAGAACGGTTGGTTTCTTCAGAAATCATCCTTTCCAACCCTCTTATTTTACAGATAAGGATGCCAAGGCCAAGACAGCTTAGGTCACCCACCCACAATTCAAAAGGGAGCCAGGAACCCAGGTCTTCAGATTCCAAACCCAATGCCCTTTCCCTCTCTCTTCTTCCCTGACACCCAGGTACAAAAAGGGGCTTCCTTGTGAGCATTCCAAGGTTCTAAAGGAACAGGAAATCATGAACAAGGTCTTCCAAGTTGACTCTGTTGCTTTCTCTTAACAACTTACCTGTCCTTCATTGGCCTGAAGTCTTGGGAAAGAACGTGACAATTAGCCCGAGGGGAAAGTAAATACCAGTTTTCAGTGTAATGAGGCAACGGATTAGAACCTGATTTCCAATGAGACAGATGCACCAAGGTATTGGGATAAAATTCCAAATGAGGAAAGGTGTCTCCATTGACTAAGCCCATCAAAACTTTGTGATCCCTGAGCTGTTACTAGATGAGATTTGGGTGCTATGCAATAGAGGGGTAGAGAAAATTGGAATATTGAAATTCGGGACTCCTTTTGTCTGAGCTAGGAGGGCATCCTGGGATTTCAGCTAGAAGAAAGACATTAGGTAAATGAGACCTACCCTGCCAAATCACAGAACAAAAGACTCCCCAAAAGTCAACACACTAAACCTCTAAGTCAATGAGATATTATCTCCTAAAACAGTTGGGAGATGCAGGGTCTTTGTTTTGATGTTTAAAACCAAACCAAACCTGAGCTTCACCATGATACCATAGCTCGCTACCTAGCTAAATTGGAGTCTGAGTGTGGCTTTGCCTTTCTGTAGCAACAGACAAAGATATAACATGAAAATTGCAGTGTAGAAATGTAGCCTCCAGGCCTTGGATGATGGATTTTTTTCCCTTCATTTGGGCATAAAAGGAGTACAGTGGAATGATTGCTAAGGTTTAGTGTCAGAACAAACCTAGATTTGAATCCTAACTGTATGATCCTAGGCATGTAAGCCTCAATTTCTTTATTAAAACAAGTTAGAAGAGGTCATCGTTAAGATCCCTTCTAATGCTATAGTCTACTTATGAGTATCTATGAGCTCTAAGGGAAAGAAGGAAGGGAGGGAGAGAGGAAAGGAGGGAGATAGAAAGGAAGGGAGGGAGAGAGGAAGGGGTAGGGAAGAAGAAAGGAAAGAAAAGAGGGAGGAAAGGAGTCATTGAAGGTAAAATCTAATCCAATAAAACATTTATTAAGTGCCTAGAATAACATTTATTATACTAGGTGCTAGGAATGCAAATACAAAATGAAAAACAGTCTCTGCCCTCAAGGAGTTTGCATTCTATTGGGAGGAAAAAATACATCTCCAGCAGATTTGTGTATATACTTCATAATTTGTGGAGGGAGCAGAGAACACTAATACTAGAGGGATCAAGAAAACTTCCTGTAGGAGGTGTCACAAACTACAATTAGAAAGTGACATCTTAACTAATGTTCTGTCTTCTTTCAGGTTTAGCTCTTGGGCAAACACTGCATCCCAGAGAGTGAGGTTGTCCTCAGCTCTCTCTGCTATAGAAACTTATGCTTCTAATGTACTTTGGGGTCAAACAAACCTCTTGGACACCCCGTTTTTCCCCTTCCTCTCCTGATCTAGCTATTTTGCATATGCTGGCTTCTCACCAAAGGCAGAGGAGGTCATGTCTGCCCATAGTGGTCCAGAATCTTTAATTAGAGATTAGGAGCTAGAATTCGATTCTTAGACCTGGGGTCACCCCATCCCTTTGGAGAGGCCCTCAAGTGACCTTTGTGCCTTCAGGTCTCTTGAAGAAGGAAGGTTGCCTTTTGCATCACCTTTCCCCTCAGTCATGCCTGAGGACAGCTAGCCCAGTAGGTCCCTTTGAGTTAGAATAGATGTGAGCAGCAGCATCCCTCCTTCTGCATGAGATGGAGATGTGTGGGCTGCATGACAATAGAATCAGGTGGATTCATGGCTGGTTGAGCAACTTTACTGAAGATTGATGATTGATGTCTCCACGTCAGACTAGGCACCAACTTCTCCCAAAGACAAAGGCCCGCCTTTCTAATAGTAACATTTGCTGGTGTTGTTTGGCTCTGAGACTTAAAAAAAACACAGTCGCCTAAGAATTCAAACCGAGTCTCACTCAGAGGGTGATGGATAAGTGTATGGTGGATGTGAGCAGTCAGCAACACTTCACAAATGAGGAACTGTGAAGAAGTGGCAGACAGGAAGGAATGGGACTAAAACCTGTGGTTTCATTAGTGTAAAGAACTTGAAGATGAGGACACCCCCTTTACCAGGGAAGGTCGGCACCTTTTCTTCATCTCATAGTCACAGAGACTTTCATGGGATACTCAGACCTTGATGTACTCAAAGTCACCCAACCAGTTTTTTGTCAAAGGCAGGATTCAAACTCAGGTCTTCCTGGCCAGTTCTCTATCCAATACACCTTTCTGCCTCTTGGAATAAAGGTATTATTAAATAAATGTATGATTGAAAAGGAAGACAGCATGGTCAAGGGGCAAGAGAAAGGTATAATTAATGGGCAGCCGACGTGCTCCTCTGGAGTCCTTTCAATATTGAGAAAAATCAAGGAAGGCCCTTAGTGAGATGGGAAAGCCCCCATGACAAACTTGTGGAGAGACACTAACCAGAGACACACAGAATGCCAACCATAGGTGAATTCCAAGCTGAGATCTCGCATTATCAAACTAGGAGGAAATCTCTTGGAAACACCTTGTGATGCCACTGAGAGGGGTCTTCAGCACTTTCCTGTTCAACATTTTTTATCAGTCATTATTAAGGACATTAAATGCATGCGTATCAAAGTGACAGTTATCACAGAACCTTGGAGGGGTAGCTATTGGAATCAACCATGCAATCACAATGATCTTGCTAGTCTGGAAATCTGCACAAAACAACTCAATATGACTTGTTGAGGATAAGTATAAGTCTTGTGTTTAGGTTAAAAATAAAGTATAGAACTGGAGAGTGCTTGTTATGGAAAAAAACCTGGAGACATGAACTAAGGGGGTGATGTGGCTGCTAAAAAAGAAAATACAATATTAGACTACATAAGTGAATGCATCTCATCCAGATACAAAGAAGTTGGCATGTCACTGACCTGGAGACATTGACCAAGCTGGTCAGGACACGTCCTGGATGTTGCATCTAATTCTGAGTGCCCCACCTTTAGAGGCATTGGCAAATTAAAGTGTGTCGAGAGAGTGATCAGAATGGTGAGGGTTCTGGAAGCAATGTCAGATGAAGAATGGTTAAGGAAACAAGGAATATTCGTATAAGAAAGAGGGGATTTTGTAGCCTGCCCCTATCCATTCAGTTGATGTAGTAGTTAATCTAGAGACCATTGATGGAGAGAGAGAAAGCAAGAGACAGAGACAGAGGATAGCAGGGAAAGGGGTAGGAGGGAGGGGTTGAGAATGAAGGACAGAGACAGAGAGAGAAATAAAAATGAACAATGGTTGATCATGCTCCAGGTGACCATTAGAAATCAGGTGGACAGAGAGTCAGTCTAAGCCAAGAGAAACCTGTGGGAGGAGAGGACTTTTTCTGCTTCCCCATTGGTCATAGTGTTTGGCAGCAAAACTTCTTGCCTATAGGATGCACCCTCACCAGGAGTTGGAGATTCAGAGTTTGAGACATAATTAAGAGAGCAAAGATGTGGTTATAGGGAGGCAGTCACTTGAGGCCTGAAACAGATTCTAGGGTTCTAACTTTTGACTGCAAAGAGCCAGCAATGGAATAAAAAGCCAACCACCCCTGGTGATTGAGAGTTAAGCTGTGAAGATGAACTGACATCAGAGCTCAGCTAACACAATAGAGATGCTGTGGCCAAGGGGATATTTTCAAGCAGACTCCACAAGGAGAGAAAAGACATCAATGCCCTGCAGTTCTAAAGTTGTGATTTGCCTTGATCAGCTATATTTCCTACATTTGTGCCTTGTTAACATTGTACTTTAAGTTTATGCCCCGGGGGTGGAGCCAAGATGCTGCCTGGAAAGCAGGGACCCTCCAAACACCTGAACAAATTCTAGAACTGCAGAACCCACGAAACAGCAGAGAGAAGCAGGGCTCCAGCCAGGACAGCCTCTATGGTGGCTGTGTAAGGTCTATCAGCCAAAGTTGGGAGTGGAGTGGAGTAGAGCCCAGAGTGGGCCACACCAGGGCCAACCAGACTGGAAGCCAGGCAGAACAGGCCATAGAGCCCTGAATCACTGAGCTGTGGCAGTTACCAGACTTCTCAACCCACAAATACCAAAGACAACAGAGAAGGTTAGTGGGAAAAACTGCAGGGACTGAGTGAAAGGAGTTTGCAGTTGGCTACCACCCCAGGGGGGGCGGTGGAGGTGGTGCAGCTATGAGGCTGCTTCCAGAGCTACAGCTGCAGTTGCTTCTGGCCCCAGGCCCACCTGTTGGGAGGAATTAATTGGCATATCAGAACAGGAGTGCAGAGCCTGCTTAGATCTGAGTCACAGTCCAGGTTGGCAGTTATTGGGGAAGGAGAAGTGCTGGTGTGGCAGAGCTTGTTGTGTAAAAGTAGCTCTGAGAACAACAGTGCAGCCCATCAAGTTGGGGCAAAGTACTCTCTACAAGCAGTCATACCCTGACAAAAAGCTCAAGGGTCAAGTAGTTGGCTGGGAATACGAACAGGCAGTGAACATGGTGTCAGATTCAGACTGAGACTTTGGAGTCTTTCTTTAGTGACAAAGAAGACCAAAACATTCAGCTAGAAGAAGTTAACAAAGTCAAAGAACCTACATCAAAAGCCTCCAAGAAAAACATGAATTGGTCTCAGGCCATGGAAGAGCTCAAAAAGGATTTGGAAAAGCAAGTTAGAGAAGTAGAGGAAAAATTGGGAAGAGGAATGAGAGTGATGTGAGAAAAACATGAAAAACAAGTCAATGACTTGCTAAAGGAGACCCAAAAAATACTGAAGAAAGTAACACCTTGAAAAATAGACTAACTCAAATGGCAAAAGAGCTCCAAAAAGCCAATGAGGAGAAGAATGCCTTGAAAGGCAGAATTAGCCAAATGGAAAAAGAGGTCCAAAAGACCGCTGAAGAAAATACTACCTTAAAAATTAGATTAGAGCAAGTGGAAGCTAGTGACTTGAAGAGAAATCAAGATATTATAAAACAGAACCAAAG